>JAXIVJ010003033.1:2500-99797 GCA_036785665.1 Chirona hameri
GCTGGGCGCAAACCACGGCTCTGCGCATGCGCAACGTGACGTCAGGCGACCGGCTTGCCGGTTGTCATGGTCACTGGCTAAAGAAAGGTGACTGGCCGGCTGGCGCCGGAGCCACGTGGTCGCCATGGTGACTGGGCGGCGGCGCCTGCGCGGAGCCAGCGCAGAGCCGGAGCCAGCCATTCCCGTCATCTTACAACAAATGATCAAAACCAAATCAAATCGCTAATTATCATTAATCCTTGCTATCAAAAGTGAATATGACTGAACATATGAATGGACTAATTCATCTAGTTTTCATTGAAATAAACTCTTATTCCTGAAAACCGTGTCGTTGCCAAATATAAACATTTCCCGAACCCGCATTTCCAGGATTCGAGCAAGATGCGAGTCGCACCAAACGACCCAAACCACCACAGCCATATGGCATCACCAGAGCTAGTTTAGGATGAAATTGTTAATTTTAAGTAAACTATGGTGTTATCATTAAAATGGAATTTCCAGAAAAATGCATTAACTCATAAAGTTGCAATTGATTCCAAAAATCCCATTTACACCATTATTATAGACCCATTTACTCTAAACGCCCCAATCACCTCAAACGCAAAATCCTTCGTGAAAACGGCTAATAGCCGTTTTCACGAAGGATTTTGCGTTTGGGGCGATTGGGGCGATTGGGGCGTTTGGGGTAAATGGGTCTATAGCTTGTAGGAACACAGCTTTGTCCGGTGATTTTAGGTATCAATTACCATTTTATGAATTAATGTATAAGTATACGCTCTTAAAATGCAATATGTACCGTTAGTTCGCTTTGAATATTCACATTCATGAGCAAATCTGGCAATTTTTGGGTTGAGTTAGTTCCTTCAACAAAACATACCGAAAACGCCCCAAAAGAGGCTAAAAAGTTAAATACATAATCAGCTTTCATGAAATAAAATACGCAATTGACAGTTCGTTAGGGCGAAACTGAAGATATTAATGGCAAAGAAATATAACATTATGATGAAAAACGCAATCAAATGTCAAAAGCATAGACAGACCTTAATGCAACGTCGCTCTGTCCCGCTGAGATCGTCCAATTTAGAGCGGTAACTTCGTTGGTTTACGAAAACCGGAACAATCCTTACGCATTTCGAACCACACCAAATGTTTTTGATTTGATAAATTTATTAATTGATGAATCTCACAAAAAGCTGAAAAGACCTCAGAAAAGGCACTTACAAACCCATGAAGCATGCAGGCTTTCTGCAGCCACTGGTACTGAAAACACAAAAATGGCTGCTCTAGAACGAACGGACGTTTTTTCTTCTTCTTCTTCTTCTTTTTTTTCGGGGGGGGGGGGGCGGGGTGGGAGGGGAGTTGTTCTCGCCCACCCCGTAGTCCAGCCTATAGCTATATGCCGCCGCGGGTGGGGAGGAGAACCACTCCCCTCCGGGGCGGGGAACCGAATGACTTGCGCCAGTAGCCAGACTCGAACCCGGAACCCTTGGATTCCGAGTCAAACGCTCTACCAACTGAGCCACCCGGCCCCCGAACGGACGCCATTTCTTGGCGCAGACCACGGCTCTGCGCATGCGCAATGTGACGTCAGGCGATCAGCCGGCTGGTCGCCATGGTGACCAGCCTGTCCGCGCCGGAGCCACGTGTGCAACGTGACGTCAGGCGACCTGCCGTCCCGTCGCCATGGTAACCGGGCGGAGGCGCCTGCGCAGAGCCGGAGCCAGCATTCCCGTCATCTTACAAGAAATGATCAAAACGAAATCGCTAATTATCATTAATCCTTGCTTTCAAAAGTGAATATTACTGAAAATATGAATGGACTATTTCATCCAGTTTTAATTGAAATAAGCTATTATTTCTGAAAACCTTGTCGTTGCAAAATATGACAATTTCCCGAACCTCTCACTTCCGGGATTCGAACAAGATGGCGTCGCCCAAACACCCCAACCGTCTGGCAACACCAGAGCTAGTTTAAGATGAAATTGTTAATTTTAAGTAAACTATGGTGTCATCATTCAAATGGAATTTCCAGAAAAATGCATTAGTTCATAAAGTTGCGATTGATACCAAAAATCACCTGGGAAAACCGTGTTCTTACAAGCTATAGACCCATTTACCCCAAACGCGCCAAACGCCCCAATCGCCCCAAACGCCGCAAACGCACCAATCGCCCCAAACGCAAAATCCTTCGTGAAAACGGCTAATACAATCCTTCGTGAAAACGGCTTCTAGCAAAGCAGCATTCTTGGTGTTTCTCTTCACTGTGCCAGTGTGTGTACCAAACATTGGGTCTCTAGCTGCAACGACATCTTAGATATGCGGCTGTTACACCTCCCGCTGACGCAGTTGGAAATACAATGCGGGTCTATCAACACAACAATATTTAATTTCTAATAACGACACCCTTTTGTCTTCTCAGACAATTTATGGGAGCTAAAATGCATAATGCAACATATAAATTAGGTATACTGGGGTACCGCAAGGTCAAATAAAAATATTACGAGGCCACGGGGCCAGGGTCATCCAAGGTCACGCGACCATATCTAGTACCTATATCTCCGTTTTATTACGAATTCAGCATGTAAGGTGTTTTGCCATTCGGTTAACTCAAATGCACTATTTTGGCCTCCAAAAACACATTCGCATAGTGAACTTTAAAAAATGCCCGAAGCTGTAACTCGGAAACCGGGTATCATGTCGACCTAATAGCCATTTTCACGAAGGATTTTGCGTTTGGGGCGTTTGGGGCGTTTGGGACGATTGGGACGATTGGGGCGATTGGGGCGTTTTGGGTAAATGGGTCTATAACTCGTAAGAACACGGCTTTTCCCGGTGATGTTTTATATCAATCGCAACTTTATGAATTAATGCGTTTTTCTGGAAATTCCATTTTAATGATAACACCATAGTTTACTTAAAATTAACAATTTCATCCTAAACTAGCCCTGGTGATGCCAGATGGCTGTGGTGGTTTGGGGCGTTTGGTGAGACTCCATCTTGCTCGAATCCCGGATGTGCGGGGTTCGGTAAATGGTCATATTTTGCAACGACATGATTTTCAGGAATAATAGCTTCTTTCAATGAAAACTATATGAATTAGTCCATTCATATTTTCAGTCATATTCCATTTTCATAGCAAGGATTAATGATAATTAACGATTTCGTTTTAATCATTTGTTGTAAGATAACGAGAATGCTGGCTCCGGCTCTGCGCTGGCTCCGCGCAGGCGCCGCCGCCCGGTAACCATGGCGACCACGTGACTCCGGCGCCAGCCGGCCCGTTACCATCCTTTCATCGACATCGGACCTTCGGACGCCTTCCAGCCAGCCTTCGCCAGCCCTCCACCGCTTCCGGGTGCGGAACCCTGACCACGTGCGTGTGGCAGGGTTGTAGACCCTTAGATAGGTAGACTTTAGATATTTTTAAGTAGGTAGATTCATTAGATGCAATTTTTTATTGGCAATAGGCCTCCTCCACGGCTTAGGTCCCCTCCAGTCTTGGGAAGTTAATTTGCAGTTGCCAACACGTTCTGTCGTGTGTGGC
This sequence comes from Chirona hameri, assembly GCA_036785665.1. Lineage (NCBI taxonomy): Eukaryota > Metazoa > Arthropoda > Thecostraca > Balanomorpha > Balanidae > Chirona > Chirona hameri. The sequence goes on from JAXIVJ010003033.1 coordinate 6,045, forward strand.
AAGTTAACGTAAACAGTTAGCCCCTAATCCTATCCCTGAGCCACGACGATGGCTACCCCCCGGAACCCCGCCCCGCCCCCCCCCCCCCCCGACCCGCCCGACCCCCTCTGGGGTCTTCCGGCGCGCGACCGCGTGCCCCCCTGGACGGTCCCCCTCCCCGCCCCTTTCAGGGGCCCAGCCCCCTTCAGGGGCCCAGCCCGCCCCGTCCAGGGGCCAGGCTCCCGCCTGACGCACGTACCCCCGACGGCCCGGCGTTCCTGCTGATGAAGCGGGACGACGGTGCTCCGTTAGGATCGACCAACCCCTTCGCCATAAGGCGCTGGCTACGGTCGATCTGTGGCGGGGACGTGGGGATGGCCAAGGCGATCCACTCAGGAGCTCTCCTGATCCAGACCCTGTCTGGACAGCAGAACGTCCAACTGCTGGCAACCAAGGCGTTCATCCGTGTAGCGGTGAACGTCGAGGCCCCCATCCACCTAAACTCGGTGGAGGGCCTCATGTGGTGCCCTGAGGTGGCTAGCCTCTCGGAGGAGGAGATCCTCTGGGAGCTCGAGCCGCAGGGCGTAGTGGAGGTGGTGCGGCTCAGGCCCCAGAGGCACGAGCAGCCCAACCCACTGGTACGCCTGAGGTTCGGCGGGCTAGCTCTGCCTAGCCAGGTGTACTGCGGCTACCTGAAGGTAGACGTGCGCCCTTGGATCCGCCCCCCCCCCCCCCCGGCAGTGCCGAAAGTGTTGGCGATTCGGCCACACCGACAGCGTCTGCGAGGCACACTGCCACACGTGTTGACGGTGTGCCGGGCAACACCCGACAGACGGGTGCACCGCCGCAGCTAAGTGCTGCGCCGGATGCGGCGACGCCCACGCCGCCTGGTATCGGCGCTGCCCGGTTCAGGTGGCGTTCGTGGAGGCGAGCGGAAACCGACAGAGGCCCGCTTCCCCCCCCCCCCCCCCACGACGCTCTCCCCAAGCCTGAACCCCGCCGCCTGGCCGCCGCTGCCCATCCCGGTCAAGGCCCCGCCCCTCCGGACCACCGGTCCGCAAGCCCCGCCCCAGGCCACCCCCTACCAGCAGGCTGCCCAGCCAGACCTACCCCGACCCCGAGCCGCCTTGTCAGGCTACCCTCCCATGCCCGACGTGCCCCGCGCCCGCCCCCCAACCTCAGCCGAGTCCACCCCGGCTCCTCCCTCTGACGGACCCTCCACCCACCGGGAGACCACCCGTCGTTCTTCGGAACTCTCGTCCGACGACGAGTCCCTCCTGCGGACCGCCGCCCTGAAGGCCGCCCAGGACCAGCGCTACCGCTCCAACTCCAAGCCCTCCCGCTCCAACTCCCCGCCCTCCCGCTCCAACTCCCCGCCCTCCCGCTCCAACTCCCCGCCCTCCCGCCCCCGGGCCACTGAGGAGAGCCCGACCCCCTCCCCGCAACCCCGGTCACGGTCGAAGCGCCCCCGCTCCCGCGCCCCCAGGCACACCCGAGCGACCGCAGGGCGCGGTCCGGACAGCAGCGACTAATAATGAACCAGTCAGAATTCGTCCTCCAATGGAATGTTAGATCTTTAATATCCCATTGGGGGCAATTCAAACATTACGTCTTAAATAATAATCCGTTAGTAGCCGCTGTCCAGGAAACCCATTTTATTGACGCCGACTTTAACAATTATACTCTTAAAATCTACGGTTATAGCCTTTATACAAATAACGTAAATGCATCACCGCGCCGAGGCGGCTCGGCTTTGCTTATTTCAAACCAACTTTTGCATCATCAAATCGACCTTCAAACAACCTTAGACGCAGTCGGCGTTAATATTAAAATCGCTCAGCTAGAAATAACTCTCATCTCAATTTATTTCCGTCCTACGGAGGACATAGACATTGATTCTTTTTCCCAGCTTATTACGAATATTAACACCCCATGTCTGATTATGGGCGATTTCAACGCGCATAGTCGGGCGTGGGGCTGCCTTCGGAACTCTCTCCGAGGCCAAATTATGCTGGACCTACTGGACCGGTATGATTTGGTCTTCCTTAACGACCAATCACCCACACACGTACACCACTCAGGAGGCGAGGTGACTTACAGCGCCATCGATCTCGCCTTCGCCACACCACGCATCGCGACTCTTTTTACATTTAACGCACAATCAGACCCTCTTTTTAACGATCATTTCCCAATTCACTTAGAACTACAAGTCCCTTCAGGACAGACAAATTTTTACTCCCTGCCTAGATGGAACCTTCGCAAAGCCGACTGGTCCTCCTTTCAAAAACACATTGACACTAGTCACCCCGCAGACTCCCAGACCGACATTAACACATTTTTAAACACTATCCTCGCATCAGCACATCAGCACATTCCACACACACGCACATACACACAACACCACCCGAGGCAGCGTACTGCCCCGTGGTGGAACACAGAATGCCAGAGAGCGGTCGCCCTCCGGAAAAGAGCATTTCGGAAATTTCAAGCTTGTATTACTGCAGAAAACGAACACGAAGTACGGAAAACTCGCTCTTTGGCTAAAACAATTATTGATAAAGCAAAAAAAGAATCTTGGCAGGAATTCTCATCTACCTTTAATCGATTTACCTCCCTCTCAAAAATTTGGACATTAATTAAATCGTTTTCAAATAAAAGACCACCGTCATACAAAATCCCACACTTACAAATACACAACACATCTTGCAGGCTTCCCCTAGAGGTGGCGACACAATTTGCACAACACTACGCTAACATATCATCAACACAACAATGTACACCAACTTTTACTAACCAACTTAATGATCAATTTCAATCTATTAGCTTTGACTCTAATAACGTAGAAATCTACAACTCTCTTTTTACCAACTCCGAGTTAACGTATGCTATCGGTAAATGTGGTAAAACTTCTGTAGGGCCAGATCAAATTGATTACTCTTTCTTTAAAAACTTGACAGAGACTGGTCTCACCAACTTACTAACAGCCTTCAACACCATGTGGTTTGATGGCACTCTCCCTGAATCTTGGGATAATAGTACGCTAATTCCTATAATTAAACCTCGCAAACCCAAATCTTCTCCCGCTAGCTATCGCCATATTTCTCTAACTAGTTGTGCATGTAAACTATTCGAACGCATGGTTAACGGACGCATCAGGACATACATTGAATCAAATAATTTACTTTCCCCACACCAAAGTGGTTTTCGACCTGGTCGCTCCACTGCGGACAATTTAGTTGGTCTTATCGACTCTGTCCAGCGCGGCTTTCGAGGGAGAGAGGTCACAGTTGCCCTCTTTCTTGATTTGAGAGCTGCGTTTGACAGAGTCAACAAAACCGCACTTCTAGTAAAGGTCCATAAGGCCGGAATTCGAGGTCGACTCGCCAAATTTATCCAAAACTTTTTAGAAAATAGAACTTTTAATGTAAGGTGTGGTAACACATATTCTCCAAATCAAAATCAGGACCACGGTGTCCCACAGGGATCGGTCCTCTCCCCGACCCTATTTTTAATTATGATTAACGACATTTTCAGTAATATTAATAAGATCGACAAAGGTCTCAAATTTGCAATGTACGCTGATGACCTGGCGGTGTGGTTCTCGCACCCGAGTGTCGATCAAGCCAGCAAAATGTTACAACTAGTACTCATTGATATAAAGGTATGGTGCGACCAATGGGGTCTGGAAATTTATCCAAGTAAATCTGCATCTCTAATTTTTTCAAAGAAACCTGCATATGTGGAACCCTACATTCCATTAAAATATAACAATCAAATTATCCCTTTCGTCAAATCATTCAAGTATCTGGGAATAACGCTAGACACACGTCTCTCGTTCATCCCACACTTCAATGATTTAGTGCAGAGATGCACGCGACGAATTAATATTATGAAGTCATTGGCTGGTCGAGAGTGGGGCGCGGATCGTGCCACTCTCCTCCAACTATATACTTCCCTGATACGTCCAGTACTGGATTATAACGCATTCTTATTTGGTGACATATGTTCCAAACAAATAAAAAAATTGCAAACTGTCCAAAACACTGCCTTGCGCATCGTGACTGGAGCCTGTCGCACCACCAACACCACAAACTTACACATCGACACAAACATTCCCACACTCTGCCGCCGACGCAAATACACATTACTTAGATTCTACGCCAGAGCAAGTTCACACCCCACACGCCCAACATTCCACATCTTAAATCACCCAGCACCCACTAGACGACAAACACTGCTACAAATACGACACCCGCTTATCAGTCACAGAATCAGACAAACACTCACGCTATTCAACATCGCTCACATCACCACAATGCCAACGCCACCACTCACATCTCACTGGCTCGACACAACACCAGACACACACCGCCTCTTCACACACAACAAAAACACAGTCACCGCGTCAGAGACACTCACACTCTTCCACGAACACAAAGCACAACACAACACATACACATACATATACACAGACGGTTCACGGCGCGAAGGCCGAACCGGTGGTGCATTCTACACAAACACAGTTAGCAATAACTTTAGACTTCCCGACATAAATAGCGTATACACAGCGGAATTGTCATCCATTTTATTAGCATTAATATATGTCAGAAAAGACAAACTTAAGGAAGTAGTCATTTGCACAGACTCGTCCGCCTCGCTCACGGCCATTTCCTCAATTAGTGACTGTAGAAACCCGATAGTATTTAAAATCAGACAGCTAATCAAGTATTTAAACAGTAAAAACAATAGTATTAAATTCCTCTGGATCCCAGGACATGCAGATATCCCGGGAAACGAGGAAGCTGACAGACTTGCGAAATTGAGCCTAGAATTACCTTCAGTAAACCAACTTCCAAGCCCAGTATCAGACGTCTTAAATTATATCAATTCTCAACTTAGCATACTGCGCCAAAGCGAGTGGGATGCCGCTCCGCATTTTCATCTTTATCCAATCAAGCCAAAAGTCCAACATTTTATATCTAGTCAACAGAATTGTAGAGAGGAGGTAATATTGGCACGCCTCCGTCTCGGTCATACAAAAATTACTCATTATTATATTATGGAGAATCTCCCGCCACCAAATTGTCAACATTGCCCAGGTTATCCGCGCTACACAATCAAACACTTACTTATTACTTGCCCAGTACACAACGATAAACGACAGAACATTATTAATTACACACAACAAAACCGCATCACATTAAATCTTCAAACACTGTTAGGTGATAGTTATCCTGAACTGATAGGTCTCCTCTTAGATTATCTCTACCAAACACGTTTAGCTAAACAAATATAACAGGGGTTTTTGACCCTGCGCATTTTTGGCCCACCGCGCAGGTTTTTTCCCCTTTGCTATAGACGCTGGTTTTTTTTTATTATTCAGGACTTTTCGCCCAGCTAAACACACCCCACAACCAGGTCTCGCCGAGGCGCCGGAGCCAGGGAGACTGGCAACAGTCTCCCGTTGTTGCAATGACGGCACCCCCACGGCTCCATCAACTCTGACACTGTACAGGTATTATTCCCAGGCCCAGGCAGGTGGTCGACAGGCATCACCTAACACTTGCTATGACACCCCCACACCTTCATTGCTTGGTCCTTGGTCAGTGCAGCCCGGTAGTGCGATTAGGCTCTCGCTCACGGCATCGCACTGACCTACAATACGCTATCACACACACACACACCCGAGTGTGCTCAATACCTAAGATAGAGGCCAGATCCTACAACATGACTCTGCACACGCTTGAGGACCGTGTCGCGGCAGTTGTAGCACACTCGGAGCACCTACACTACCACACTAGATCAGATTTGTCACACCAGATCTGATCTGGAGTGTGCTCCAGGCACCACGACATAACTCGCTGCACACGGTTCCCGGGAGTGTATATTCTTTTAGATAGGCAGAGAATTGCACCCCCGCGGGACCGGCCGCGGCGAGTTATGTTGAGCACACTCCGAGCACCCACACAACCAATGACCAGACCGACCTAGGGCCTGTCACCAGCTCTGGGTGTGTATGTAATAAAAATATGTATGTATGTGTGTCTCGTGTTTTACTTATTTTTGACCTTGAACGAAATACTTAACGTAATGCTAGATATTATATTTGACCTTGAACGAAATACTTAACGTAATGTTAGATATTATATTTACTTTGAACAATAAATTGTCCGGGTACACATAAACCGGTTAACGTATTTAATTAACGTAAAATAGCTACCCTTCTCCCTAGCTTGCCCGGGTGCACATAAACCGGATAACGTAACTCTTTTCCTGGCAAATTGCCAGATGTCACTCCCCCACCCGGAAAATGGCTATAGGCCGGTCCGGGAAAAAAAAATCCGTTACCATGGCGACGAGCCAGCCGGTCGCCTGACGTCACGTTGCGCATGTGCAGAGCCATGGTCTGCGCCCAGCCATGCCGTCCGTTCGATCTAGAGCAGCTATTTTTGAGTTTTCAGTACCAGTGTCTGCAGAAAGCCCGCATGTTTCATGGGCTTATAAGTGCTTTTTCTGAGGTTCTTTCAGCTTTTTATGAGATTCATCAATTAATGAATTGATCAAATCAAGAACATTTGGTGTGATTCGTTGCTTAAGTAAATAAGTAAGGACTGTTCCGGTTTACAGAAACCAACGAAGTTACCGCTCTAAATTAGACGATCTCAGCGGGACGGAGCGACGATGAATTAAGGCCTGTCTATGCTTTTGACATTTGATTGCATTTTTCATCATAATATTATATTTCTTTGCCATTAATATCTTCAATTTTGTCCTATCTACCTGTCAATTGCGTATTTTATTTAATCAAAGCTAGTATACTATATACTTTTAGCCTCTTTTTAGGGCGTTTGCGGTATGTTTTGTAGAAGGAACTAACACAACACAAAATTGCCAGATTTGCTCCTGAATTTGAATATTCAAAGCAAACTAGCGGGAAATATTGCATTGTAAGACCATATACTTATTCATGATTCATACAATTGCGATTGATACCAACAATAACCGGGAGAAGCCTCGTTCTTACGAGCTATAGACCCAATCGCCCCAAACGCTCCAATCGCCCCAAACGCCCCAATCGCTCCAAACGTAAAATCCTTCGTGAAAACGGCTAATAGCCGTTTTCACGAAGGATTTTACGTTTGGGGCGATTGGGGCGTTTGGGGCGATTGGGGCGTTTGAGGCGTTTGGAGCGATTGGGTCTATAGCTCGTAAGAACGCGGCTTTTCCCGGTGATTTTTGGAATAAATTGCAACTTTATGAATTAATGCATTTTTCTGTAAATTCCAATTTCATGATAACACCATAGTTTACTTAAAATTAAAAATTTCATCTTAAACTAGCTCTGGTGATGCCAGATGGCTGTGGCGGTTTGGGGCGTTTGGTGCGACTCCATCTTGCTCGAATCCCGGAAGTGCGGGGTTCGGGAAATGGTCATATTTTGCAACGACATGGTTTTCAGGAATAATAGCTTATTTCAATGAAAACTAGATGAATTAGTCCATTCATATTTTCAGTCATATTCACTTTTGAAAGCAAAGATTAATGATAATTAGCGATTTCGTTTTGATCATTTGTTGTAAGATGACTGGAATGCTGGCTCCGGCTCTGCGCTGGCTCTGCGCAGGCACCGCCGCCCGGTTACCATGGCGACGGGCCGGCGGGTCGCCTGACGTCACGTTGCACACGTGGCTCCGGCGCCGGCCGGTCGCCTGACGTCACGTTGCGCATGCGCAGAGCCTTGTTCTGCGCCCAGCAATGGCGTCCGTTCGATCTAGAGCAGCCATTTTTGAGTTTTCAGTACCAGTGGCTGCAGAAAGCCCGCATGTTTCATGAGTTTATAAGTGCTTTTTGTGAGGTCTTTTCAGCTTTTTGTGAGATTCAACAATTAATCAATTATTGAAATCAAAACCATTTGGGGTGATTCGAAATGCGTAAGGATTGTTCCGGTTTTCGGAAACCAGCGAAGGTACCGCTCTAAATTGGACGATCTCAGCGGGACGTAGCGACGTTGAATTAAGGTCTGTCTATGCTTTTGACATTTGATTGCATTTTTCATCATAATATTATATTTCTTTGTCATTAATATCTTCAATTTTGCCCTAACTAACTGTCAATTGTGTATTTTATTTAATCAAAGCTAGTATAATAGTATACTTTTATCCTCTTTTTAGGGCGTTTGCGGTATGTTTTGTAGAAGGAACCACCCAAAATTGCCAGATTTGCTCATGAATTTGAATATTCAAAGCAAACTAACGGTAAATACTGCATTGTAAGAGCATATACTTATACATGAATTCATAAAATTGTGATTGATACCAAAAATCACCGGGAAAAGCCGTGTTCTTACAAGCTACAAACCCATTTACCCCAAACGCCCCAATCGCTCCAATCGCCCCAAACGCCCCAAACGCCCAATTGCCCCAAACGCAAAATCCTTCGTGAAAACGGCTAATATTTGCATAGCTGAATTCAGGGCCCAATTGACCAATTTTGAGGAAAAAGTGCGAAATCTGGGCGTTATCGACTCGTTGAAAGGTTGCGTGTGTTCCATACGCTCCACGCAAGGCCATGTGCTATCTCTATTTCGCTATTTTCGCCACCAGGGCGGAGACTCTTTCGCGTGAAACCGTGAATGCCTCGTTCTGGGCGGTGAGAACTGAGAAGCCCTATGTGGGTGCTGGGCGGCGGAAGGATGATGCGGAGGGGTGGTGGGAGGGGTGCGTGGCGGTGGGAGGATGCTGGGCGGTGGGAGGGGTGCTGGGTGGTGGGAGGGGTGCGGAGCGGTGTGAGGGGTGCGGAGCGGTGGGAGGGATGCTGGGTGGTGGGAGGGGTGCTGGGCGGTGGGAGGGGTGCGGGGCGGTGGGAGGGATGCTGGGCGGTGGGAGGGGTGCGGGGGTGGGAGGGATGCTGGGCGGTGGGAGGGGTGCTGGGCGGTGGGAGGGGTGCGGAGCGGTGGGAGGGGTGCTGGGTGGTGGGAGGGATGCTGGGCGGTGGGAGGGGTACGGAGCGGTGGGAGGGGTGCGGAGCGGTGGGAGGGGTGCTGGGTGGTGGGAGGGGTGCGGGAGGTGGGAGGGGTGCGGGGCGGTGGAAAGGGTGCGGAGCGGTGGGAGGGGTGCTGGACGGTGGGAGGGGTGCGGAGCGGTGGGAGGGGTGCGGGGCGGTGGGAGGCCCGGCAGCGGCGTCGATCAATAGCCAGCACTCAGCGCAGCCACAGGTGGTAGGAAGCGGCCGGCCCGGGCCAGGCACCGACGACACGATCTATGACACCGAACAGCAGACACGCAGTGAACAGCCGACACGCAGTAAACAGCCGACACTCAGTGAACAGCCGACACTCAGTGAACAGTCCACACTCAGTGAACAGCCGACACTCAGTGAACAGCCGACACTCAGTGAACAGTCCACACTCAGTGAACAGCCGACACTCAGTGAACAGCCTCAGTGAACAGCCGACACTCAGTGAACAGCCGACACTCAGTGAACAGCCTCAGTGAACAGCCGACACTCAGTGAACAGCCGACACTCGTGTTATAGTATAGTGGGATATAGTTCGTGTGCACTGTGTAGCTTGTTAAAGGGAAATAATGACCTTTTCCCACAAAAATGGAGTTAGCACTTGAAATCGCCAGACGAGACCAAAATATATTGTAAATTCATCACATTTTGCATGAAAACTTTCCTACCGAAAGATATCTCAAGTTATAGTTGATAAGCGTTCCACACTTTTAACGACCGGTTCTTGCAAGTATGTATGTATGTATGTATGTATGTATTCGTAAAAATCTCCACATCGTGGCTCTTCCGATTTCAGAGTCAATACAGTAAACACAATTATAAAAGCACAAATCAATAAACACGTTTAAAATAACTACACTCCATCACCCTTTAGCCATCTCAGTACACCCGCGTGAAAAAAGACTGAAAAAGACCGCGGCGACTCGACTATCCTAAGCTGAGCTGGTAGACGGTTCCAGGCGGTGGTGGCCCGACATAGAAATGATCGGCGAGCGAGCTCCGTGCGCACGCGTGGAGTTTGCAGCATCATGCTCTCTGATCCCCGCGTGGTCCGGTCGGATACGTTTGCACGAGGCAACACAAGTGCGCGCAGATGGTCAGGCGACTTCAGTATCTGGTAGAGTACCACCAAGTCACGTTCAGTCAGCAGCTCTTCTACTTTAAACCACCCAAGTGACTTTAGAGAGGGCGAAATGTGTTGTGACCTTTTCAGTCCTGTGATGATTCTGGCACCAAAATTTAAAGCCTTCTGTATCCTATACTTTTGAGTTTTTGAGCAGCTTCCCCACACAGTCAGGCAGTATATGATGTGGGGATGAACAAGCCCTTCGATTATGGTCTGTTTTGTCTCGGGTGGTAATTGATGGCTCAGCTTCGCCAATCCCACCAGTATACTGTAGCAACGCCTGACGATGGCAGATACTTGGAGTTCCCAATTTAAACCAGAGTCTAATATTACCCCGAGGACTTTAACAGAAGAAGAAGGTCTGATGTTTTGCGATCCAAAACGTATTTCAAAACTTTCGTCAATGGAAAGTCGCTTAGATTTCACAACCAAAAGATCTGTTTTAGTGGGATTAATTTTGAGACGATTTTGCGTAAACCAATTTAGGGCAGTGTCCAGCGTGGTCCCCACTCTGACACGGAGGTCACCAACGTTAGCCGGAGTATCCGCATCAATAAATTGCGCGTCGTCTGCATACATAATGAGCTGGCCATGGTGAATAAAAGAAGTCAAGTAATTTGTGAACAATAAAAACAGAATCGGCCCCAAAGTACTCCCCTGTACCACCCCGTGCGTCACTGGGAGCGGCGTCAAACACCCTGCTACACGCTGCGCACGACCCTCGAGCCACCCCCGGAACCAATGGTCATCAACACCATACCATCCGAGCTTCTCCAGGAGCCGGCAATGCTGCACGCTGTCAAACGCCTTGGACGTGTCAGTCGTCGTCAACGTCGAGACGAGGCCACGGTCCATGTTGCTAATAAGCATGTTGACAGCACACAACATCGCCGACTCCGTGGAGTGGCCCGGACGGAAGCCATGCTGTTCGGCGCACATGATGTGATGCTCGGTTAAATATGTCGACAACTGGTTTCCGACCACTCGCTCACAAAGCTTACCTACAATTGACAATATCGAAATAGGTCGAAAGTTGTTTGGCTCGCAACGGTCGCCACCTTTGAACAAGTACTTTTGGTCCTCATCAAACTGCGGGCTTTTCCCGTATTGCTTTTTACGCAATGGAGTGGAAAATATATTGTGTGTTCTGCTTGTTATGATTATATGCCCTGCGATCCTCTAAAACTAACAGCGATTGGAAAAAGTGGCAATAAAATCGGAAGCTCATCGATGCACATCAACGGCGGCATAGTTAGTGGTTGCGACCCTCAATTTTTGAAAATCGCTTCATTTGTTTTCAACATTAGGAGTTTTGTATAATTTGTATGTGGCTATATATAACACTGCTTTATATTATCATGAAAAATAATATTTTTCCCCCAAAAAATAACAAACAATAACACAAAACTGGCAATTAAATCGGAAGCTCATCGATGCACATCGACGGCGACCTATTTAACGTCGGCGATTTGTTTACAAAGTCATTGTCATGCTTCTCGGCGCACTTAACCATTTGTGGCGAGCTGTTCCTAACTATATGCTGAGAAGCGGAGCGCTGCTCGAACGCACGCTAGTAGCGCTTTCGTTCTCCATGGCAACCAGGCGAGCCAATGCAAAGCCAGAACGTATTCCCTTTCTGGCTTTTGATTGGCTGACGCCTGGTTGCCATGGAGAACGAAAGCGCTACCAGCGTGAATCCGAGCAGCGCTCGGGTATCGTCAAAGGCTATCACCCCAAATTCCCGTTTAGTATACCCAAGTCCCGCAGCAAGCTTCGTTATTGACGTCACTGGTGCCATTCTTGTGTAGCATTGCAAACTATATCTGATTTTGAGTTGAAAGCTAATTAAAGACTTATTTAAGGTATTTGTTTAAAGTTTGAATTTTCTTGTTAATGATTATTAAAGGTATTGTATCACTATATTTCATAGTAGTTGACACTTCAGAAACTTATGACGTAATAATATTGTATCCAATATGTATTTCCCTCGCCTTTTGCTACTGTGGCGCAGTGCCGAGTGCTTTGCGAATACTTACTTGCTTGGGGTTCAAATCATTCCGCCCTTATTTCATTCGAGTTGGCATAGTTTGCATGATGTTGTTATTCATGACTTATACTGATAGTCAGTCATGCATCACAGATACTTAACGGATTGCTTCACGGATCGGTTTGATCGGAAACGTCAGAGCCTCCAAAAATGCCGCACTCGATGTAAACAATGGTAGGGAAGGACGAATTTGTCAATGACCTTCATGAAGTTCCAAAGGTATTTGTTTTGTATTTTTTCCAAACTTACAACTTTGAATTTGGGATTTTTTTATTTAATTCTAAAATCTGAATAAAATAATTTTAAAACCATAACGGTAGTCTAAGAAATTGTTGCTAACAAAATCAAAAGGTCATTATTTCCCTTTAACCCTATTTGTAACAGGGGGGGGCGGATTCCGCCACCCCCCCCCCCCTTCTCATGTTTTCGCAGATATCTCCAGAACGGCTGGGAGCAGGCCATGAAATTTTGGGACTTTTCCTAGAATTGAATTTCGAATTTGGAGTCAAAATTTTGAGTTTTTAACCTGAACAGAGGCGGTTCCAGGACACGGTTTTGGGAGGGTTCGGAGGCGACATTTGGCGATAATACGGAAATGCGATCTTCACGGTTTCTTCCTAACTGCCTCAAGTATGAAGGAGTTACATCGGTTTACGGTGATTGCAACAAATGCAAATTAGTTGATGTTAATGAAATATTATAAAAATTGCACGGCAGAGGCGGTTGCAGGGGCTTGAAAGGGGGGGGGGGGGGGTTCCAGGAAGTATTCAATGCTTGGCGGGAAGCCAATAGAGCGATGTAAGGAGAATTTATAGCTATCAAGATGTAAAAGATAGCTTCTCCTTTCATTATTTGCATAATTTATTACATATAGAGTTGCAGGGGCGTGTTCAGGCACATGAAAAGGGGGTGACTGGCATGGTGATGACGATATACCAGCGATTACGGCGCAATAGACGGTTAACTTATAATGATATATGCACATATGAGGCCAGGAGAGGGAATAAAATCATTTTTTGCAGAGGCGCGCTCAGGAATGGAAGAAAGGGGGTCATATTATTGCAAGAAAACTAAGATGCATGGGCCTACAATGACATAACATACTGCAGTTTTCGGGTGAAACACGCACCACATGGTACTCCCCGAACGATTATGAAATAATAGGCGAGTCCGGGTAGGGTAAAAAGTGGGGTAAGCAATGTGAATTGAAGTTGTAAGTGAAATAGTCACTGTTGACTAGTTAGTATTCTTAATAGCGGATAATATACTTATAAAAAGGTCTTGCGCCTCCCCAGTTTGGATCCTGAATGCTCCTATGATGAAGTACAATATGCAAAAAGTAACTATCTACGATCAGTAACTTATTTAGAGTGTTGTGTAACAACATACCTGCGGTTAATATTTTTTCCCTATTTGACCTCCCTTTTTTACTAACCTGGTACCGCCTATGGCAAAGAATATCATTTATAACTGTTTCGTTTAGTGGCACAATAACATACAATTTCATTTATAAAAAAAAACATAAAAAATAGTTTTATTCCGCATTTACTTCACCCCCATAGTGAGTGACCTGCACACGCCTATGATTTTGGAATTTTCCAAATTCATCGTCACATATCAATCTCCAATTCAATCTCTATCGATTCCTGTTGGTTGTGTTAAAATCGGTTGATAAACATGACAGCTGTGTTCGATCACATATACCACTACAATTTGTAGTTTTTGCCCCCTGTTGCCCCGTATAAAAAAAAATATATTTCTTTTTCCTTTTTTAGAAATGTAGATCGTGCTGAGGAGAACTAGCGCCGTTTCATTTTTGCAAAACGGACGGGTAAATCTCGAGATCTCCGGGGCGGAATCTGCCCCCCCCCCCCCTGTTACAAATAGGGGTAGCCAGGAGCCTGTTACAAATAGGGTTGCTGGGCCGCTCCCCGCTCTGCCGCTCTGTCGAGTGGTCGCCGGGCGGGGTCACGTGAGGGGAGGTGGGGTCGGTTTGACGTGGCGTTGTGTGGACCCCCTGACCGGTCGGGGTGGAATAGACATGTGCAGTGAGCAGTGCGTCTGTTGGGTGAAGAGTGAACGGAGGCCCTCTGGACCCTCTGACCGGTCGGGCTGAAATAGACATGTGCCGTGAGTAGTGAGTCTGTTGGGTGAAGAGTGCACGGAGGCCGGTGAGCGGACCCAGCAGTGGCGACGAGGAACGAAGCACTCGGAGAAATTGGTAAGGTATGGCTCAACTTGTGTTGAATAATGTGGGATAGCGCTTTTATGAGGCTCATAATGTATAATAGAGTTAATAAAACCACAGCCTCATTCTATGTAATATATTAATACAAAAATGAGACAAAAGAGACAAGGTCTCTTTTGTCTCATTTTTGTATTACACTCACAAAAAAAATCAACACCTGCGCAGCGTGTCAACACCCCTAGCACGTGTGATGCCCACACAACCTAAAATACGTCGCCTGGAAGGTGTTTTGTTTAGCACTCAGGGAGGTGTACCGGAACAACCGTGATCGCCGCTGCATGGGGTGTATAGGTTTAACGGAACACCCTTGATAACCGCTGCATGGGGTGTCGAGGTGTCGCAATACTCATGCGAGGGGTGTCGATTGACGCCTCAGCCGGGCGAATTGCGGGAGTTCGTTTACCACTGGGAGAGAGAGGTGTGACGGTCGCCGCTGCATGGGGTGTCGTGACGCAGACGCATGGCGGGCGGCGGCCGCCGCCGGGCGCCGGCTCAGAGACGTGTCGCAACTCGCAAGACTCATGCCAATCTGAGCACTCTGACCTGACTCTGACCACTCGCGCCAAGCTTCCCAATCTGAGCAACTAAAAATTAGTACATTTCAGTGCAAAACCATTGTATTAACAAAACCGTTAATTATTGTAAACAGATCCATGTATCAACACCAGCATCACAATCAGCATCATCAAGCATACTCATAAATAATCATAGTTACTATGGATCAACAGTCAGCTACGTATATTCATATGTTTATAGAAGCTTGGTCGGTGCAGCTCCGACCGGATGAGAAATACAATTGGTTGTGACGGGAGGGCATGAAACATATAGACGCTATCATACCTAATGTTTATCGATCACAAATTCACAACTAAGTACATTTCTAAGATCAAAAGAAAGCACGAAAGAACGCACTCACAACTCACAATTAGGTACTTATAACTCCGATCACGACAGCACGATTGACAGCCTTTCGAAACTCAACGGCAACTTGAACACTGACAACGGTCAACGCACGCACACCATGCACAACCCGCCGCGCCCAAGGTCACTGCTCTACCCGGCGCGGCGGCGCGGCCGGCCGGCGGTTATGTGCGCGCGCAGCCAACGCCGCGCCGTCGTTTGCGTGCATCTGCGTCACGACACCCCAAGCAGCGGCACAGTTTTACTTATTTTTGACCTTGAACGAAATACCTAACGTAATATTATATATTATATTTACTTTGAAGAATAAACTAACGTAAAATAGCTACCCTACTCCCTAGTTTGCTCCGGGTTGACATAAACCGGTTAACGTAATTTTTTGCCTGGCAAATTGCCAGAGGTAATTTCCCCCCCGGAAAATGGCTATAGGCCGGTCCCGGAAAAAAGCGGCGACCGTCACACCTCTCCCAGTGCTGAACGAACTCCTGAAATACGCCCGGCTGAGGCGTCAATCGGCTCCCCCCGCATGAGTATTGCGATACCTCGACACCTCATGCAGCGGTGACGAACACACAATGCGATGGTGGTCGGCACTGACACACCACGCAGGTGTCTGACATGGGTGTAGATAGCGAAGCATCAACAGTGACACCCCATGCATGACTAAATTTCCAAATTAACCCCTGTGGCAGGAGTTGACACCCGGGTCGTATGTAGCGATTTTGTGAGTGTAATATATTACATTGTATGAGGCTGTGGTTTTTATTAACTCTATTAAGTATGGCTCATGGCAAGTTGGAACCATTTGTTGCAACATCTGAGGTACTAACTAATTATTTGGACATATTTTAGTTTTATTGTGTTGCAAATGAGGTGTCAGAGAGTAAGAAGAAAGCCATATTTTTTACTCCATTGGACAAGCCACTTTTGGAAAGTCAAAGTTTTGATCAGTCCTCAGCCTCTGGATGCTACGCCGTTAGAGGAGATTAAAAGTGCATTGCAGGTTCATTTCAGCCCAGCCAAGATAGCTCGCGGAACGGTACCGGTTTGTTTAGAGGAAGCAAAGTAACAGTGAAAAATATGGCTGATTATGTGGCTTCACTCAGGAAGCTTGCTGTTCATTGTGATTTTGGATCATATTTGGATACCACATCACGTGATCAATTGGTGTGTGGGCTGTATGACTTCAAGTGTCGGAAAGAACTTTTGTTGTATGTGTTCACTGTTGCTGCAGGATGCCGTTCAGCACGCTGCTCAGCACGCTGCAGGGCGTATGAAGCTGTCGCTAGAGAGTCGGCTGCGATTCATCCGAGAGAGACGAGAGACGAGATTCTTACCCTCACCAGGTGGAGTTTGTGTCGGCTGCGATTCATCCGACGTCGGCGATCGATTCTTGCCCTCACCAGGTGGAGTTTGTGTCGGCTGGGTCTCAGGGCAGGGCATGTTTCCGCTGTGGGAGCCAAGGTCATCTGGCAAATCGCTGTCGCTTTGATAAGGCGGTGTGTTTCTCATGTGGGCTACGTGGTTCTTTGGCAGCTGTCTGCAGGAACCCGGACGCTGGTAACCCGGCGGCCGGCGGCTCACCACCTGGCGGCCCGCCGGCGAACCGTAGCGGCTGTCAGCCGGCGGCCGTGATGCCGGGCCGAGAACCCGGCGGGCGCTCCAGGCCGCCGCGGAAGGGCGGCGCCGGGGGGAGTACGACCGCGGGACCGGCACTGGTACAAGACAGAGGCTGGAAGATCAAATAGGCGACAGGTCAACCAGATGAGTGAGCCGGAAGCGTATTCCTGAGATGAGTAATCGGTCCGGCATGCTCACCAGCCTCGGTGCGGTAAGTTGATCACAACATTGATGGTTGATGACCAGCCGCCAGAGATGGAAATTGATCGGGAGCCGAGATCACGACGATTCCAAAGCATGTGTTTGAGAGGCTGTTAAAGACACGATTCCTTGCAGCTCACCACACAAAGGCTGACAGTGTGACGGAACTCCGTTAAAAGTATAGTAAATGACTACAAATGTTTAGCACAATCAGGGGCTCCGCCACAGGAGGGACGGGGAGCTGTCCCCCCACCCAAACATTTTCAGATTTTAACATTGCGCCTATGGGCGTTGCATGGAAATAAGACTTCAGAATGGCTCGCCCCCCCCCCCCCCCCCCCTCTCCCAACTTTCAGAAGGTGGCGGCGCCCTTGAGCACAATGGTCAAACTTTCACAGGCACTGCTCTCATTGTGGATGTTGCAAATGAGTATCTCCTGCTGGGTTGAGATTGGCTTTTTCGAGTGAAGTTGGATTGGAACAGGATGTTGCAGGGAAAGGATGTTCATTCTGTGTCCATGGCAACCTCCGAATTGCAGGAGAAATATGAGTTGTTCTCCGAGGAGCTCGGTGAGATAGAGTTTGAAGACAACGCGAAGCTGCGTTTCTTCCGTAGTCGTCCGGTGCCGTTTCCGCTCAGAGAAAAGGTAAATCAAGAGCTGGACAGACAACTGGAAGAAGGTGAGCTCTATCCGGTACAGAAAAGTGACTGGACGACGCCGCTGGTGATTGTCAAGAAGCCGGGGGGGGGGGGGGAATATGTGCAGACTGCAAAGTCACAGTCAATAGCTACGTGAAGCAGCAGTCGTATATCCCTTGCCGACCACTGAGGAGGTATTCAGCTCACTCTCTAAAGGAGAGTCTTATACGAAATTGGATCTAGCGAATGCATACAAGCAGCTGTCTCATAAAAAAGTATCGGGAGCTGCTCACTGTCAATACACCCCAAGGTCTTATGCGTCATAAGTCGGGAGCTGCTCATAAGTCGGGAGCTGCATTAAAGTCTGGAGCTGCTCACTGTCAATACACCCCGAGGTCTGATGCGTCATAAGTCGGGAGCTGCTCATAAGTCGGGAGCTGCATTAAAGTCTGGAACTGCTCACTGTCAATACACCCAGTCAAATTCAGTCAAAATTTCAAATTTTCTAAAACATTCAGTCAAATTTTTCAAAGATATTAGAAAAAACGGAATATTTCTGAGAGAACTGAGTATGGACAATACTCATGCCAAATTTGAAAGCAATATCTCCATTATTGACTGAGTGATGGCTTCCTAAGTGTAAGAAACTGATGACGTCATTTTTTTATAACTTTTTTGACATTTTTGGACAAGATACGAACAAATTATTACTTCTCTGTATTTCTGAGCCAAAACTGGTCTAGGAACATGCCTTTTTATTTACATTTATCAATTTCTAATTTTAAGGTTTTCTGAAGAGCAAAATCGCTGTTCTGGACGTGGTAAATCCGAGGTCATTCACTTGACCTAGAAGGTCACCCATTGACCTGAAACCTAAAAATCGCATACTGTTAGAGTCCTCCCATGACAGGCAACATGCTGGTTCTTACCGCATTGCTCTAAGTTGCTTGGTTTGGAAGTTAAAAGGGGGTGCCTGTCAGGCCCCCCCCCCCCCCCACCCAGTAGGGCGAAGGTGAAAAAGCTCCCGTAGGGCGAGGGTTAAGGTCTAGAGCTGCTCACTGTCAATACACCCCGAGGTCTTATGCGTCATAAGTCGGGAGCTGCTCATAAGTCGGGAGCTGCATTAAAGTCTGGAGCTGCTCACTGTCAATACACCCCGAGGTCTTATGCGTCATAGAAGGCTGCCGTTTGGCTTGCACATTTCGCCAAATATTTGGCAAAGGACCATCGATCACATGCGGAACTTTATATACTTAGGGGGATGCAGGTGCATCCCCAATGTTCTGATCTGCATCCCCAGTCTTTCATCTGCATCCACAATAATATTACTTACTTGGACTATCAGATAGGGTTAAGTGTTTTTGTGATTTTGGCTGGGGAAGAATGAGACTGACCAATGTACAAATATACAGGGGTGTAGGATCATATTCAGTTGAGGGGGCTTCAGCCCCTCAACTTGTGGCTCAGCCCCCCCCCCCCAACTTGTCATTCAGCCCCCCCCCCCCCACTTTAAAAACAAAATAAATGTTATAGATGCAACAACAATATTAACCCGCGCCGCGCCGGTGCTCGGCGCCACCTTCGCCGTGCCCGGGGGGGGGGGGGCGTTTCGACGCACCCCCCCCTAACTCGACTCCCATTGAACGTAGACAAAAATAAAGAACACCGTTCGAAAGCTCGTCAAAATGCATTTTGAAACTATTTCGGGAAATTTTTCAGGTCAATATTAAGGTGATCAGAGGTCATCAAGTGTCAGATTTTCAAGTTTTTGGACTTCGCTCCAGATATTCCCCGATATTACAGGAACTATGATAGTTAGGAACAAACAGAAAGACCAGTGGAAAGCTCTTGAAAAATACAATCGACAGGATGTCCTCAGATTTGAGCTCAGATGAAAAATTTAGGCTCTAGAGCTTATTAAATGTCAAAAAGGCTATTTTTCTCAAAAGTGTTTTCACAAATATATTTTTACCTAACAAAGATATATAAATAATTTTGACGCCATCGTGTTTGTCTCGTCAAGGCGCTTCGTATAATTTGTTTGCCGATTAGGTTAGGTCAAGTTAGAAATTTGGCCTCGGGTCAAGGTCAAGTGATGACCCAATTAGGTTATGTTGCACATAGGGAGACGTGCCTTGACGAGAAAAACGCATTGGTGCAAGCTTCACTTCTCTATCTTGTTTTTGTCGAGAGTTATTGGCAAACAAGTTTTTTTGTGAACTCGGGTGACCTCATCTGACCCTGTAGGGGTCACCGAACAAAAATTGCAGCTGCAACTTCAAGACTGGCCTATGATAACATGATCCACAAGGAATTGGGCTGATATGCTTCGTATCCTCAGAATAGGAAGCATTCGATTATTTCCCCGTTGACTTATAATGGGGAGGTCACGAAATTGGCCCGACCTTAGGTCACCGATATAACAAAAATCCGAGATATAAGTATTGAAGGTACTATTGCTCTTATGAAATCCTGTAAGTACGAAATCGATTGAGCAAAAATTGTGGCTGTGGTACGACCGGAAACATTTTTGGTGGTAGGGTCACGTGACCTGGTATGGTGACCTGACCTGAGATGACCAGAGGTATTTTGTTCCCCATAACTCCCCCAATAGTTCCCCATGTGCGCAATGGCTGGCCGAACAGCTGTGCCAAAAACAGCGGCGCGTAGCGCCGCCGTTTTTTCGCTATCCTCTAAAAACCTTATGGGGGTGGGGGGCGTCTAAACGCCCCCGGGACGGCGCGGGTAAAGGACAAAGGCACAGTAGGTACCAACACAACTGACGGGATACAGGTCAATGGTCATAAACACTAAAGAACAACACTACTTATTGACACACAGGTATCCGTTTTCAATTTCAAACACACAACATGGCAATCTAGGTGTTCACATAAAAACATGAGCAAAGCAAGAATGGGTGTAGCATATTTCAGTTTTCATGTTGGGCGCAGAGGTGCAAAAAGTGTCACGACTGTCATGAACACAAACGCAACACAAAACAATAAACACAAACACAAAAAAAAATGTGTCACAATATCTCTCAGCATGATTTATATCTCCAACTTTCAAACATCCTTTAATAAGAGAGGCACAGTCAATGGTAGCATAGTTTATTTGGGGAAAATAATGTCACAGTCACCTAACATTCGTCTCGTACAACTTGGATCCTCTGGGAGCCAGTGGCGGCGCGTCCAGTAATATTCGTATTATACGAATATATGCTTTGGTCGTAATGTAAAACTACAGCAATGAACAATGTATTATCGACCCATTTCAACTAGGGTCACGGGGGACGTGTACCCCCCCCCCCTCCCCCGCCAAGCTTTCCTTGTTTTAACATTAGGCCTGTAGGCGTTCAACGGAAAGAATCAGATATTAGGAATACCCCCCCCCCCCCCCCACCCCCAGCATCACCCAGCGAATCGGGGTTGGCCGGATGCCGCAGCACCACGAGACGAGGTTTATCAAAGGAACAAAGCGAAACAAATCGGGAGATGCTGGCTATTGTCGCTCTCCCATCTATTACAGCAGTGTAATATATGATACCTCCCATGAATGTTAACTCGAAAATAAATGTAAAAGCGTTCGAAAGCTCTCGACAATAACATCGAAATTACCTCAGGTATTTTTGGTTCAGGTCAATATTGAGGTCGCCAGAGGTCATCAAAGGTCAGATTTTCCAGTTTTAGGACTTCGCTTAGAACACGCCCAAATATCTCGGGAACTATGATAACTAGGAACAAACGGAAAAAGCAGTCGAAAACTCTTGAAAAATGTAATCGCGGAAAATTGGTGTCCTCAGCTTTTACCGGTCAATAGTTTAGGCTCCAGAGGCTACTAAAGGTTACGAGGTCATTTTTCCAAAACTTGTTCGTGAATAAATTTGTATCGGTTAAACATAGAGCAATAATATCACAATCGTGTTTGTCTCGTCAAGGTGCTTCGACACATTAGTGGTGATCTGGCTAGGTCAACTTCAAAACTTGACCTCAGGTCAAGGTCATTTGGTGACCCAGGTAGGTCATGTTGCATATGTGGCGACGCAACCCGACGATGGAAACACGGCGGTGTCATTCGCACGTCTCTATTTGTATTATGTCGAGAGTTATTGGCACACAAGTGCTGGTGACCTCAGATGACCTCAGCTGACCTTGCAGAGGTCACTGAGCAACAATTGCACCTGGGTCATCAATAATTAGGTAAAATAGCATGATTCTGAAAGAATTGGCCTGATCTAATGCATATTCTCTGAATAGGAAGCATTTGTATATTTTCCCATTAACTTATAATGGGTCACGAAATTGACCTGACCGTAGGTGCCCGAAAAAAAACGACATAAACGAATTGTATGTACTTTGACCTTATGAAATCCTGCAAGTTTCAAATCTCTGGGACAAAGACCGTGGCTTTGGCCCGACCACAAACATTGTTTGGTAAGGTCACTTGACGGGACCTGATCACCTGACCCGAGATGAGATGAGGTCAAAACTTTCACACAATGTGGGTAAACGACGTAGAGCCTAGAGTAATGTGGCGTTTTCCTAAGAGTTTTGCGGCCAGAGTAAACAACGCTGGAGTTTAGAGGGGGATAAACAAGAGTTTTAGAGAATGATGCCTTGGAGCATTAAATCATTCTCACGCAAATACTCCCAATTATGCTCGCCATTTATCGTAAGTAGTATAATACGGAATTAAGCGGGGAGAATTTTGGAGAGTTTTGGGGAATAGAGAAGTTCCAGAACATTTCGTCTGAAACTGAAATAGACGTATCCGGCATCTCCCATTTTTGTTTGTGTTGTGTAGTTGTGCGCGCCTGGCGAGTGTGGGAAGGCAACTGTGAGTGTTTGGCATTTTGAGTGATTGAAAGGGGGTAAGGAAAATTTCAACAAACGAATGGCTTTTATATGATTGTTAATATTTATTGATAAATCACCAACAGGCACAAAACCCGGTTACAGGCGAAGTCAGGAGATAAAACTATGACTTTCACTTAAAATACACACGCATGCAAGACGACAGACAAGACACCTACACATACACGCACGCACGCACGCACGCACGCACGCACGCACGCACGCACGCACGCACGCACGCACGCACGCGCACACGCACGCACGCACGCGCACACGCACAAGCACACGCACACGCACACGCACACGCACATGCACATGCACACGCAAACGCACACAGGACACACACAAGTACACACACATACACATAACCATTCGATGAGCCCTCGCGTGGTGAAGCCTGGCTGCGAGCTCAAAAGGCTCAAAAGGCACCTGCCCGAGATACATGTGACCGCACAGCGGATTTGTAGTCGGATGATGACGAGCAAAAGAAATCTAGGGATACGCAGGCGTTAAGAATCTCGTTACACATGGAAGAAATTCGGCAAAAAGATCCGTTTTTCACAGCAGCGACACGTACAAACGGTATATGCCAGAGCACAGGCGACCTGATCCGTCTGGCCGGAGCCGACAGGTGAAAGCATGACAGGAGCTGGGGACTGTCAAGTCGGCCGTGAAAAACGTTGTGTATGAACATAAGATCGTGCTGCATGAAACGAGATTTTATGGAGGAAACCTTGAAATGCTGCAGTAAGTGATCGTAAGCTAGGTTAAGTTAATGGAGCTGTGGTCAGATGAACACGCGAGCCAAATCAAAAAGGAATGCTGAATGCGTTCCAGCCGTTTAAGATGAGTCACTGCCGCTCCCGACCAGACCACGCTCCCGTATTCGACAATGGAGCGGACAAATGGAGCGGACCGATAAATGGCGGCACAGCGTTGAAAGCACACAACATGACCTTGTGATCGAGCTTTACATGGCGACGGGGAGCTGGCAGCTGCATGCTGCGGATAAGCAGTCCAAGCATACGTTTGGCCTTTGCGACTGTAGCGTCCACATGAGAAGCGAAGTTCAACTTTGAGTCTAAGATGACTCCCAAGTCGCGCACCTGTGCATGACGCTCTAGTGTAACACCATCCATTGTGTAGGCCGCTAAGACAGGCGAGGTGCGCAAGGTGAACGATATTACGTGGCACTTGGCCGGGTTCAAACTTAGCCCCCACACACGTGACCAATGTACAAGAGAGTCGATGTCAGACTGAAGATTGCGAGCATCGTCCTCACAGCGGACCGGCGTATACAGCTTAACGTCATCAGCATACATTGTGCATCCACTTTTTATGTGGAGTGGTATATCGGCGGTAAAACAGATAAATAACAGGGGGCCGCAGATACTACCTTCTGGGACGCCCGATAACACTGGAGTCCACGGTGAGTGTTTCCCGTTTACAACCACTCGCTGACTACGGTTTAACAGGTATGAACGAAGCCACGAGTATGCACGGTCTTTCGCGTTGAATGAGTGCTTCATTTTGTGCAACAACAGTTGGTGATTCACACTTGCAAACGCGGACGAGTAGTCGGTGTACACGGCGTCCAACTGTTTCCCCTCGGCTATAGAGCCCCAGGCATCATTCAGGAAGCAGGTCAGGTTGGTCACGCACGAACGTTTTGGCATAAATCCGTGTTGGTTGACAGGCAAAACGGGACGGCAATGCTCAATCAGGCAGTCGTAAACAACCTTCTCCAGCACCTTTGAGCAGAGTGGTAAAAGGGAGATGGGCCGATAGTTTTCTGGTCGTTTTTTAACTCCCTTCTTGTGAACCGGTATGACATTGGCTTGTTTCCAACGGGCTGGAAAGACGCCCTGCTCGACCGATAAGCGGCACAGCATCTCGATCGGGACGGCCAGCTCTCGAGCACATTCCCTTAAAATGCGAGCACTGAGTCCGTCCGGACCGCATGCCTTGTGCCTGTCAAGGTTGAGAAGTAGGCGCTCGACCTTCCCCTGCGGAAAGTAAATTCGTTTAAATTTGGTACGTTTAGGTCTGGAGCGATTGGCAACGTGCCAACATGAGGGTCAGAAACTTTTTGGGCAAAGCACTGGTTAAAGCAAGCCGCTCTCTCGGAATCACCAGTGAAGCTGTTTCCACCGTGCATAAGAACTGGAGTAGAGTGGGATGATGATTTCAGCGATTTAATAAAGGACCAAAAACGTTTAAGGTTGTCCTTGAAGTCATGCACGAGTCCCTTAAGATATTTGCGATATTTAAAGTTTGCGAGTGATTTGAAATCGGATCTCGCTTGCGAAAATGCTCGTGCGTTTTCTGGAGAGGGAGAGGATTTTTTACGTTTAAAGGATGTCTCTTTAAGACGCAGGGCAAACTTCACGTCACGATCAAACCATGGCGGAAAACGAGCACCTAGGTACACTGTAGGCACATAGTCAGCAATAGCCGCGTTGACTAGGTCGTAAAACACATCAGCAGCTGAATCCACATCCATTGCTAGCATAATATTACAAGGCAGACAGTTCAGCGCACCACGTAGTCCGTCGAAATCAGCGGATTTGTAGTTGAATGCTGTCGTTCTGGACACCTTGGCAAACAACGGTGAACGCACGGTGAAACAGGTGACAATTTCACGGTAGTCGGAATCGAAGGTACCTTCACGAACAGCAGAGACCGCCTCACCACCGCAGGACAGCACCAGATCTAAGATAGCGTCCCCCCGTGTCGGGGCCGACACGGTCTGATCCAGACCATGGTCACTAACGCCATCTATGAACTGAATGGCTCGGGCCGATCTCCGGAGCAGCACAGGGTCCTGTCTCGCCGGCCACCGTATCTCTGGGAGGTTAAAATCTCCCACGAGTATCAGCGGCCGCCCGGCTGCCCGCACTCTCCCCACGAAGCCGAGTATTCTGTCGATGTCGTCGCTGGCGTCTGGCGGGCGGTAGCAAACTGCCACTATCACCGGCGACCTGCCGCCAACTTGAACGGCGAGCAGCTCACAGTCTGGCTCCAGATCAGCACGTCGAACTGGACACAGGCTGGATTGAACGGCGCAGGCGACTCCTCCTCCGTGTCCGTCGCGGTCCTTCCTGAACCAGACGTGGTTCGGCCAGCCGTGCTGCAGTTCCGAGTCCATGACGTCAGGGGTGAGCCAGGTCTCCGTCAGCGAGAACACATCACGGGTCTGAAGCTCTCCAGCGTGTGCTCTCAAAGTGTGCAGCTTATTTCGAACGCTTCGAACGTTCTGAGAGAGCACGGATATTGCCTGGGGACCGGGGTTCATCTCAACGTCGCCGGCCAAACACAGCACCATCCTGCACGAGTTGAACGTGGCATCGGAGTTGGCGTAGTAGGCGCAGCGGCTGCCGAAGTATTTGCCCGCTCGCCTCAGCTGCAGCAGCCGAACCGTCCTGGGAACCACTACCGGCGGCGGCGCCTCGTGCAGCGCTGTCGTCCCTTGCTGACTCCAGCCGGTCAGGGACACAAGCAGCAGCATTAGCAGCGCGAGCGCCATCTCTGTAGCATTAGTACTTGAAGTTAGTTGGACCTCAAGAGATGGCGCTAGTGTTGCGCCGGCATAGCGTGACCCCGGGGCGTTGGCTCAGTCAAAACAGTCGGGCGGCGAACCACGCCGTATCGAAACTAGGTTAGCACAGCAATCACCTGTAGAGCACAGCCTCGCCGAGAGCCTCAAGGAAACTCGACACTGCACTACACTGCTGGAACCAAGAACAGGATCCCAGACGCAAGAAATCCCACAAAACGGTAAGTAAACAACGGAGCCGCACACACCAGAGCTGGCGTAGTCAGCTGGCGTAGTCTTAATGGTATTTGTGTGCAATTTGGTATGCTTGACATGTCTGGATGTGGTTAATCTCTGTGCAATTGGTAGAGGCTCCTATGGTTGATATCGTCATGCGACTATGGCCGGGCCCGTCTGTCCGGTGCCGCGAAAAAATGTCCAGGCCGATCGTTTGCTGTGGTGTCCGAGTTGTTTGCTGCGGTGTCCCGCAGAGTCTCGTCTGCTGGGGTGTTCGAGTGCTCCGCTGTGGTGTCCGAGTAGTCGTTCGCTGCGGTGTTTCGCGCAGTCTCTTTTGATGGGGTGACCGAGTTGTGTGCTACGGTGTCCCGAGGCGAGGAGTCTGTCATCTGCTGCGGTGTCCCGAGGCCAGGAGTCTGTGTTCTGCTGCGGTGTCCCGATGAGTCTGTCGTCTGTCGCGGTGTCTGACTTATGTGCGGTGCCCATATGGACCAACAGAGATGGGAACGTTGGAAAACGGGAGAAAGCGGCGGTCTGGTGACTTTTGCGCAAGGATTGAACATCGCTAGATTTGGCAACACCGTCAACATTCCAATTTCGATCTGGCAACATGGGGCGATATCGTCAGGGGATCGTCCGAAAACTCTGCTTTCGACAAATGCGGCGCGGTTGGAACTGGAAGAGTATCGATAAGGATAGGCTATCAGGACATATTTCCTTTTTTTGTCACCTTTGGTGGCCCACAATAAGCAAAAAGGAAGCTTTTGGTGACCCAAAATGAACAAAAAGGAAGCTTTGTGTCTCCTTTTGCTTTTGGAGTGTGGTGACTCGTGAGGGCGATGAACATGGTCGAGATGGATCATGTTGCTGGTTGGACATCGGCTGCAACGGCAGACCACCACATTCAGGCAGCCTATCACACCTGCAGAGATGCTGGCATTGACTGAGGTGAGTAACCAACCTATCATTAATGGATTGATGTACAATTTAAGGGACTCCCATCAACTATGTAACACATTTTGTCAATTTTGCCCTCTGTTCGTTGTTCCCATTCATGGGTGGTCTGAAGCTATAATCAGTGATCCTGGTATAAGATACAATTTAAACAAATAACTAGATGTGGATTGCTATTAAGTGTGACATATATTTGTGGTTCTCTTCTATGCAGGTACCTGGCAAGTGACCAGAGCCAGCGGGATATAGCAAGGTCCTTCCGGGTTGGACGAGCCACACCAATCAATATCATCAAGGTCTGTGCGTTGGGATGAGCTGGCAACGAATGAGATGAAGCCGCCAACGCAGGAAGGCTGGCTGGCCATTGCCAAAGAGTTTGAGGAGAGGTGGCACTTCCACACCGCTTGGGTATGTAAACACAAATGTTTCCTGCCCAGTGCCATGTTGTAACAAAGGTTGATTTTCACCCTGTTTATAAAGTCTTGGAATAGGTGTTGTAATTTTACATTGATAGCTGTACCTGTCTGGTGGCTGAGCAGTACGCTGAGTGGTACAGTGAGCTGTACGGCGTACACTGAGCAGTACGCTGAACAGTATGCTGAGCTTTGCGCTGAGCCGTACGCTGAGCTGTGCGCTGAGCTGTACAGTGAGCTGTATGCTGAGCCAACCTTGGAATTTTGGCCATTTTATGGACTTTTGGGGTAAAACAAATCATGAATCTCTTCATTTTTTGTTCTTGGAATTTAGCGTACACTGAGCGTACACTGAGCAGTACGCTGAGCGTTTACGCTGAACAGTATGCTGAGCTTTGCGCTGAGCTGTACAGTGAGCTGTATGCTGAGCCAACCTTGGAATTTTGGCCATTTTATGGACTTTTGGGGTAAAACAAATCATGAATCTCTTCATTTTTTGTTCTTGGAATTTAGCGTACACTGAGCAGTACGCTGAACAGTATGCTGAGCTTTGCGCTGAGCTGTGCGCTGAGCTGTGCGCTGAGCTGTACAGTGAGCTGTATGCTGAGCCAACCTTGGAATTTTGGCCATTTTCTGGACTTTTGGGGTAAAACAAATAATGAATCTCTTCATTTTTAAGGTTCTTGAAATTTGCTCTTTTCACCTGATCTAACCAACATTGTAGCGAAAATAAAATTACATTTTCCTCAAGGATTTAATATCTATTACAAATCAGGAATTTTTACTTTCCAAGTACCAATCCAGTCTGATGGTGCCAGTCCAGTGGTACCAGTGGCCAGTCTGATGTTTATAGCGCAGGTGTAGTAACATATTTCATACTATATCTAATAGCATTGTGCTGTATCTGGTTTCAGGTGCGATAGATGGCAGGCACATCAATGTCCACCGACTCGCTGTCCTACATCGGCCCGGACGACGTGGATGTCGAGCACGACGGCCAGTTGCGAAGAGGCGCGTGACGGTTGCAGTCGGTGGCAGCTGGCGCGCTCGGGTGCCCCCCGACGGCTCGGCTCCAACAACACTGCTCTGGACGCTATGGCGCTGAGGGATCGATTCGCGGATCGTCACCGGAGGGGGCAGTACCCTGGCAGGATCCCGTGGTCCGTCGCGGTGAGCTGGGCATTTCAGAGTGGTGTCAAAAGTCGGAGTGGCCTAGCTGGCGCTGAAGCTGCTGCCGTCCGTGGTCTTCTCGAATCGGGATGGGCGCTACGCCGTTGTGACTGTGCATGACTGTGCCGCCGGCGGCGGCGCGCGGTCGAGTACAGCGGCAGCGCTGAGGTCGGCTGCTGGTTCGACAGCGCTCGGCGCCCGCGGTGCCGCCACCGGCCGTCGGTGCAGCCAGCCTGGCTCCACTGCCGCGAGCAGGCCCGTCCAGAGGCGGAACTTTTTGTTTTTCGTTGGGGTTGTAATTGGGTCGGCGACCGGGGGGGGGGGGGGGGTAGTAAAAGCGACTAATGATAAAAACGAAGTATGTGCAAAATTGAAGTTTAACACCTTAGAATGAACATAGGTTGTATTACCTCATTACTGACGTATTTTAGCAACAGCGAGGTGTGCAATCTTAAACAAATTGAAAGTATCATGTTGGGTCAAAGTAGGCAAAGACTACCTCATGGTAGCTCACACAACAATAATCAGCCAATATAAATATTAAGGTTGTACATAAATGGTGTGATTCAGCAACTAGCCATTTCTTGCAAGAAAGGCACCTCCTCCTGGTGATGGTCCAGGTCCGGTCCTTTTATATATTACAGTGAGATATAAAAATACTTATAACATATTTGATATTTCCCACAACTCACAAGGCCATGGGTGGATAATTGTTTTCAAAGATGCCCCGGCCGAGGACAGGGGCGCAACCAAGGGGCCCTAGGGGGCACGTGGCACGGGCGGTCCGTGAAGTTAGTGACGGAATCGGATTCGAATTCAGCGTCGAGTAGCGATTTGCTTCAAAATGTGGGAACAGTTTAATTGGGGCACGCTGATCACGCAAATGACATTCATTTTGACATTCAAGGTCATCTTCAAAATCATCTTCAAGGTCAAAGGACGGGGTGGCTCAAAACGACCCGAAGTTATTGTCCGATCGCAAAACAAAATAATGGTATAATTCTATTCCTCGAGCCAATATCTAGGCGCAGCTTTCGAAACCTCACTGGAGGCAAATGACCTTGACCCTCATTTTCAAGGTCAAAGGACAAATAACCCGAAGTTATTGTCCGATCGCCAAAATAATGGTCTCATTCGATTCCTCGGAGCTCACTCGTGGCAAATGACATTGACCCTCATTTTCAAGGCCATATGACGGGGCGGCTCAAAACGACCCGAAGTTAGAAGCCGATTGCCAAAATAATGGTCTCATTAGATTCCTCGGGTCAGTATCTGCCGTAACCTTTGCAACCTCACTCGTGGAAAATGACATTGACCCTCAATTTCAAGGTCAAAAGACTCAAAACGACCCGAAGTTATCATCCAATCGCCATTGATCTTGAAATTGAGGGCCAATGTCATTTGCTACGAGTGAGGTTGCGAAGGCTACGGCTATATACTGACCCGAGTAATCGAATGAGACCATTATTTTGGCGACCGGACAATAACTTCGGCTAAGATTACCGTGAATGTCAAAATGAATGCCATTTCGTGATCAGCGTGCCCCAATTGACCTGTCACCACATTTTGAAGCGAGTCGCTACTCGACGCTGAATTCGAATCCGAATCCGTCGCTAACTTCATGGACATGCGGGGGCAATCACGATTGAGGGCGCCTCTCCTGGGCGTCTGGACACCGAAGGTGCCACTCTCGAGTGCAGGTGGCGCCCCTTGAGTCGTGAGTGCCGGCGGCACCCCTTTAGAGCGGACAATATGCCTCTTTTAGACCCCAACTGTGCCTCCCCCGAAAATATAAGTTTTCTGACCTGCCCGAGGTGTTCACTAAGACAAAGTTGGCAAGGCTCAGCCTCCTTTGACTACCCCCCCCCCCCCCCCATTTCGAAAGCGCACCGAAAGCGCAATTTTACCCATATTTTTCACAGATAGTCGTACCAAGTATGCATTTTTAAGCTGGGATTATATTTGCGTTTCTTTATTCTTTTAAAATAATAACTAAGGTCTTGCAAAAAAAAAAAATCTAAAAAATGGCTGCCCCGGCCCCGCCGAGGCAACTTTGAGGTTGCCCCGGCCGCAGCCGGGGCTGCCCTATAGGATTCTCCACCCATGCACAAGGCAAACAAATTAGGCAAGAACCAAACAGCATTATTTTAGTAAGGCGATACATTAATCCCATCACCGAATAACTAGCTTTATCACCGTAAATGACTTAAAATCACCAAAACGTCACAACATATTGAGGATTTCGGGCTTCGGCCGATGGACTTCTTTAAAAATATGTAAACCTGCTCCAAGGGTTAGGTTAGGTGAAGTGAGGTGAGGTGAGGTGAGGTGAGGTGAGGTGAGGTGAGGTGAGGTTAGGTTAGGTTAGGTTAGGTTAGGTTAGGTTAGGTGAGGTGAGGTGAGGTGAGGTGAGGTGAGGTGAGGTGAGGTGAGGTGAGGTGAGGTGAGGTGAGGTTAGGTTAGGTTAGGTTAGGATAAAAGCTTGAGAAATAAATGGTGATGCTTTAACATGGAAGTCAATGAGAAAGTGGTCATTTCGGTGATGGATTAATCCTCTCCCTACGGGAGCTTTTTTCACTTTCGCCCTACGGGGGGGGGGGTCTGACAGGCCCCCCTGTTAACTTCCAAACCAAGTAACTTTGAGCAATGCGGTAAGAACCAGCATGTTGCCTGTCATGAGAGGAATCTAACAGTATGCGAATTTTAGGTTTCAGGTCAACGGGTGACCTTCCAGGTCAAGTGAATGACCTCGGACTTACCACGTCCAGAACAGAGATTTTGCCATGCAGAAAACCTCAAAATTAGAAATTGATAAATGTAAATAAAAAGGCATGTTCATAGACCAGTTTTGGCTCAGAAATACAAAAAAAAGTAATTATTTGTTCGTATCTTGTCAAAAAAAGAGTAAAAAACATTATTAAAAAAATGACGTCATCAGTTTCTTACACTTAGAGAGCTATCACTCAGTCAAAAATGAAGATATTGCTTTGCAATTTGGTATGGGTATTGTCCATACTCATTACTCTCACATGCATTCTGGTTTTTCTAATATCTTTGAAAATTTTGATTTTGTTGGGATTTAAAAAAAAACAATTAGGGGTCAAAACCCCCAAATTTTGCAAATCCGAGATCGCCATTTTAAAGAGAATGCTATTTTGTATCTTCGCTGAATTGCGTTTGCAATTTGTTTCAAAACTCTGTTTTCTACGATTTTGCAAATATTTATCATTTTTTACCAACATAACGTCATCAAAACATGATTATCTCCAAAACTGCTCAACCAATTTCAATTAAAGTTTTACAGCCTACGTATAATTGTTGTAAACCTCAACTACCAAAAATTTCAGCAAGATGCATTGCATGTGTAAAAAGTTATTCAAGAAAACCCTCAGGGTTCTGTCAGCCCCCCCCCCCCCCGTAGGGAGAGGGTTAATACCCTGCCTTTTAGGAATAATAAAAGACGTACGTAAAATTAGCAGCTGATTGATATTGCCCAATCTATAATTTTGAGGCCCGTCGCCTCAAAATTGCCTGAAACTTGACAGGTAGGTCCTCCTTGCCACGCTAAACACGAAAAACGTAAAATTATCCTGGAATACGGGCTACTTTTAAAGTTATAACGTTTTAAGTTTTGAATGTCTGTCAGTTGAATATCTGTCTAACTTGACGCGGAAAGCTTCCAATTCCTGCGCAGTCGTTTCAAAATAAAGGAAGACAGACATTAAAAACTTAAACAAATCTATAACTCTGAAAGTACCCCGTGTTCCAGGCTAATCTTACGTTTTTCGTGTTCAGCGTGGCAAGGAGGGCCTACCTGCCAAGTTTCAGGCGATTCTGAGGCGACGGGACTCAAAACTGTAGATCTCTAAACCGGTATAACTCTGAAAGTAGCCCGCGTTCTAGACTAATTTTAGGTTTTTCGTGTTCAGCGTGGCAAGGAGGACGTACTTGCCAAGTTTCAGGAAATTCTGAGGCTACGTGCCTCAAATTTTAGACTGCCCAATAGATTGATACTACTGAGCAATATCAATCTACTGCTAATTTGACGTAGCTGAATAAAAGAGACAAATATGACGCAGCTATGTCAAATATGTACATTTATTTTGCCCTTGTATATTGCTTTCAATATTTATGCTGTTTTCACATGCGTTTTTGTTTGATTGATGTTGGATTAGGCTATTCTCTTTTAAAATTACTTTTACTGATGTGGCCCTCTACTTTTCAACACCATGACCAGGTATATCTTGTGAAAATAATGTTTGTCTGGCTAAAAATTGAAGGTTGTGGTAAATTAATCCTAAATTTAAACTCATGATTTGGGTCCATGATTATTTGTGGTCTTTTTCCAGCTCAGGATGATTGGTATGCCTTCACGTCTTTCACACACCAAAATATGTATAATATTGTTCAAGTTCTTCATTAAGTGTCAATTTCACCAGCATATTTTAGCTCAAAATGTAATATAACTTTTGCCAACCGCGTAAGGGTGCACTCTCATGTTAAATGTGTGACCTATCCAGAACTAAGCCCAATGTAAAATATGCTACACTCAATCTTGTTTTGCTCATGTTTTATGTTAACACCTATAGATTGCCATTTTGTGGGTGTCTGAAATTGACAAAAATGTTACCCGTTTGTCAGTAGGTAGTGTTGTTCTATAGTGTTTATGACCCAACTGAATATGACCCTACACCCCTGGGTACCTACATAGCCTTTCTCAGTAATTTTGGGATAACATGTTGTACTACCTATTGTTGGATTTTAAATGTTATTTTATGACAAACTTTACTAACATTTTAAAGTTTGTCCTTTTCTGTGTTCATATATTTATTAATTGTTTTGTCATGATTGTTATTGAAAATTTCTTTGGTGAAAAATCCTTTAGTTTTGTGTATCATTTACTGTATTTATTTACTTGGGTAGGCATTCACTGGCAATGTTGGGGTTGTAATATTAATGATTGGGGTTGTAGTTTTTGAGGATGCAGTTGTAGCTACAACCCCAAAAGTATATAAAGTTCCGCATGTGGGCCCGTCACGTGCTGAAGCTGGGACTTGCTGCTGATGGCTAGGACTGGTTTTGCTAATTGTTCGTACCTGAGTAGATGACGTTGAGTAGCGTCGAACGTTGCATTACGGCATGAATGCGTGAAATCGTGTTATCGTTTTGAAGACTCGGAGGGCAGGAGTTTGCTCGCTAACACAATAAATGCGTTGATGTTATGGAAAAGTGTTTATTGAGCGTACAAACAGGGCACAGCACAACAACGATCAATGCACTGGATTATCAGTGAACGGAAAGACTCACAACTGGGTATCTTGGCAGTAATAAGCTCGCATGAATAAGTCCTGAATCTCGCGCTGGGGCGCGCCTTGCGCCATTCATATTTGTGTGTGTACCATTTCAATTTGGAGTTCATCCTGCTCTTCATCATCTGAAAACAAGTGGGTGGGAACTGGTGTAAGGTATTTAAATGCACATTAATTGGGGGGGGGGGGGAGGGGGTATCAGTTTGAAAATGGCAAATTGTTGATGAAAATGTAGCATGAAGTGAAAAGTGTGACCTGTTTTAATGAAGTTGCCTTGCAATATCAATATCAGATGGTGTATTGATTCGACACTGATTGAATCGAGATTGGAATCGTTCAATAAAAATTCATTGAATCATCAAAAATTATTGATCCACGACCAGATCTTTTGATTCATGAGTCATGATTGAATCAAAACCCGCATCAAATCAAGGCTGATTGAATCAAAATATTTAATGATTCTTAACAATACAAGTACACTGGTAAATTGTGCAAATACATGCAGTCCCAGTGGCTACATTCATTTATACTGAAATACTATTTCTGTAACAATGTTTTAATGATCATATATAGGCATGTTAATATTTGTATTGATTTGACATAAATTCACATCATATATTTAAATGTTGAATCAAACGTGAATCGATTAAAATATTTGTTTTGATTCTTTGAATCGGAAGGAATCAATTCTCAAAATTGTATCTGTGAATCAAACAGTGATTGAATCATTCAAATTCCTAAATGAATCATGATTGAATCGTTCTAAAAAAAGTTGAATCAATAACCAGTCTGAATTTATATCATTAACCTATAGGTAAATGATATTAAAATAATCAAATTGAGCCTGAGCCATTGGAATAGCATCAGGATTCTGATTCATCAGAAGCAAATGTTTGGCTTCAACCATATTCAAAGTTGAATTAACCTTCAACATTCAAATCAAACTCAAATAACCAAATGTACCCACCTCGATTATGTAGAAGAAAATACAAACAGGAAACTTCACTTCCAACAGCAGGACAGATGGAACCGACAATAACGGACAAGAAAGTTCAACATTGTCCAACTTCTGCGCACCTCTCCACGTTCTGCATACGCGAACAAAATGGTGTGAGAACGTCACCAAACCGCACGAAAGCGCCACCCCGAAAACGCGTCAAATCGCCGGTGCCCATATCCACCGCCAGAAGTCGTAAAGTGTCAGCTGACTGCGCTTCGGTTATCCGCCGCTCTCTCCCGTTTCCGCGCGTTTGCTCACGTTACGACATCTAGCGGTCCATATGGGCACCGCCCATTAGTCGTTTGATCCGTTCTCGCGAAGATAACCGGTCCCGTCGTTACAATAAACACGATGTTCAACCATATGTTTAGAATAAAGGGAGAGTTTTGGGGGAGAGTACAGGAGAGTGAAAGGAGTTCGGAGGAGAGAGTAATGGGGAATTTGAGGGAGAGTTTGGGGAGAGTAATGGTGAGTTGGGGGAGTAATGGGGAGTTCGGGTGATAGTTTTAAGGAGAGTAATGGGGAGTTAGTTTGAGAGTTTTAGTAGAGTAATGGGGAGTAATCGAGAGTCGTTTTTGACAACTCTCGATAACTCCCCTAAAAGAGAGTAAGAATTTCTTTCAGTGTTATTGGCTGATGTTTCCTTTCCTTCCTTGACAAGACTTTCCTTCCTTGATTTTTACGGATTTGCCTGATAAAACCCAGAAACATGTAGACAAACTTGTAGAGAATAAGAAGCTAAACATGCTATTCATTCAATTCACCGTTACAACTGTCCGAAGACGATGACGATAGCTTCGTTACGACGATGGCCACCGATGTGACGCCGCGAAGCGGCGTGAAAATGATAATTTTAGGTCGTGGAAAACGAAAATGTAATATTGGAACCAGACTCAGGAACCCCTATTCCTGGTTGCACACCTCGGTATGATTACAAATATTGAAGTTAAAGGGAAATAATGACCTTTTGATTTTGTTAGCAACAATTTCTTAGGCTACCGCTATGGTTTTAACATTATTTTATTTAAATTTAAGAATTAAATAAAATTATTCCCAAATTCAAAGTTGTAAGTTTGGGAAAAATACAAAACAAGTACCTTGTGTACTTCATGAAGGTCATTGACAAATTCGCCCTTCCCTACCATTGTTTACATCGATTGCGGCATTTTTGGAGGCTCTGTGACATTTCCGATCAAACTGAGCGCTGCTCGGACACACGCTTTAGCGCTTTCGTTCTCCATGGCAACCAGGCGTCAGCCAATCAAAAGCCAGAAAGAGAATACGTTCTGGCTTTTCATTGGCTCACTATTGTTATGACTATTGTGGTGAAATATATCCGAAAATTCATGATTTTTTTTCGAATACAGGATGGATCACTCAAAATAGACCATAGGCATGTGTGTAAAATACAGAGCTATGTTTTTCACATACAGAGTTTTTTGTTCACTACCAAACGCAGAAAATCGTGTGATACCCGCTGATACCTGGTACTTAGTTGGTATGTAAGTACCTCTACTTTCGATGAATGGGGCCCATTTTACTTGGACCATTACTATCTTCCTCATCGCGGGATATGTATTTTTTTAGTAAGTGCAATACTGCAGTGCGCTAATTAACCAGCGATTACCCAAACAAAAACATCGATTTGACTCCCCGGGATTGGTGGCCGGAAAGATAATGGACCACTAAATTCGCGAAATGAAGCGTCGCACAGCGAGCGACACCTGATGATGTTTAGGTATAAAGAGGTTTTCATAATAAGTCGGTGTATTGATGTCTCTTTTCACGCACAGCGTTTCCTAAAATTGCTACACGGATCTGCTGTGTCATCAACCAAAAATGCTACACACCATAACATGCAAGAAGACACTTTTTTTTACCTCTGGCCGTGTAGGCGGTAGAATTTTGTGGCAGCGCTTTATTGGATATTGTCTTAGACATTATATTTCAATCCGAACTCTCTTTTTCAACAACTCGCGCTTTCATGATTACATTCATCCACATTTTACCATCCAAAACACATTGTGGTTGTTTCACCTGTATTTGTTCAACATTTTGTGCAGTGGTCTGCAGCTCTATGTGGCCCAAGATCACCCGCCACCCATCAGGGGCGGCGACACGGATTTTTGTCAGGGGGGGAAGTAGGAGGCCTGCATTTGAGAAGGGGCCTTTGATCTCCATAGGACCCTCTCTGGCCTTCAGGAGCCTTTCTGACCTCCAAAGGACCCCCTCTGGCCTCCAGGGGCCCACCTCTGACCTCCCTTCAGCCGCCGGTTCTCGCCCTATGTGCGTGATCCAGCGACTGGAGATCTGATCCCTGTTCCAGACGCGGATTCAGGGCCTGTGAGGGGGATCAGAGCGCGGCCTTGGTTCAGGCATCGTTGATGTTCCTCATCGATGGCGTGACGACGACGTGCCTGGACGCGATGGCCGGCTCTTCTCCTCCTGCGGTGCCGCCTTACGCCGCCACTGCCCGGGTGGGCGCCGGGTGGCGAGTGATTGATGGCGGCAGGAGGGTCGGCCATGTGGACAGAGGTCCCCTGTCCGGCGCGCGGGCTGCTGCCGACGCTGACGGTAGACTTGAGACGGTAGGGGAGTGCGCCGCCTTGCGATTGGTGGAGACGGCGATGGTAGCCTTTTCCAGAAACGGTAGAAAGGAGTTTCGACGGGCGAGACCCATGGCCAATTATTTAAAATACTAAATGAGGAAAACAATATTAAACAGGAAAGAAAGAGGCACGCAAATCACTTCGGTCGGTCCGAAAACACAATTTCGTATTGCATTAGCTGAGGGAGGGCTTGGTCACATATAAATGCAGCCATGTTTTGTTTGTATTGAATAGGGAGGGTCTAAAAAACTGTCCTGATTAACAGGCAAGTCTATGCTCCGAAACTACTGGACCGATCTGAGTGATTTGTTTTCACCATTAAATTTCAACTGGTCGGAATGGGTACCGTTTTGCGGGTTATCCACTTTAGTCCAATCTAAATGGACCAAATTGGATCAAAACCTTTAGTTCAAATTTGCAGGCAAACCTATGCTCCGAGGCTTTGGGACTGATCTGCGTAATTTCTTCACCATTCGATGCGGCGTGGTGCAAAACTGTGCCGCTTTGCGTTTTTTTTACAGATTGGTTCACTTTAAAGTGGGCCAAATCGGACCAAAACCAACAAAAACCTTTGCAGGCAAGCTCACGTTCCGAGGCTATGGAACCGATCTGCATGATTTTTTCACCATTCGATCCGGCGTGGTCCAAAACGATGCCCTTTTGCGTTTCATACAGATTGGGTCACTCTAAGTGGACCAAATTGGACCAAAACCACCAAAAACCGTTGCCGGCAAGCCCATGCTCCAAGGCTATGGAACTGATCAGCATGATTTGTTCTCCATTCAGTCTGACGTCCAAAACGGTACCGTTTTGCGTTTTTATACAGATTGGTTCATTCTAAGTGGACCAAATTGGACCAAAACCACCAAAACCCGTTGCAGGCAAGCCCATACTCCGAGGCTATGGAACCGATCTGCATGATTTCTTCACCATTCGATCCGGCGTGGTCCAAAATGGTGCCGCATTGCGTTTTATACAGATTGGTTTACTCTAAGTGGACCAACTTGGACCAAAACCACCAACAACTGTTGCAGGCAAGCCCATGCTCCGAGGCTATGGGACTGATCTGCGTGATTTTTTCACCATTCGATCCGGGGTGGTCCAAAACGGTTCCGTTTTGCGTTTTATACAGATTGGTTCACTGTTGCCATTTTGGCTTTTATACAGATTAGTCTACTCTATGTGGACCAAATTGAACCAAAACTTTTTGTACAAATTTGCAGACAAGCCCATGCTCCGAAACTATGGGTGATTTATTAACCATTCGATCCGGCGTGGTCCAAAACGGTGCCGTTTTCGCTTTTATACAGATTGTTCCACTCTGTGGACCAAATTGGACCAAAACTTTTAGTACAAATTTGCAGACGACTCCATGCTCCGAAACTATGGGACCGATCTAGGTGATTTCTTCACCATTCGATCTGGCGTGGTCTGAAACGGTGCCGTTTTGGCTTTTAATACAGATTGGTCCAATAAGTGGACCAAATTTGACCGAAACCACCAAAAACCGTTGCAGACGAGCCCATGCTCCGAAACTATGGGACCGATCTGGGTGATTTGTTCACCATTCGATCCGGCGTAGTCCAAGACGGTGCCGTTTTGGCTTTTATACAAATTGGTCCACTCTAAGTGGACCAAATTGAACCAAAACCACCACAAACCGTTGCAGACGAGCCCATGCTCCGAAACTATGGGACCAATCTGGATATTTTTTCCCCATTTGATCCGGCGTGGTCTGAAACGGTGCCGGTTTCGCTTTTATACAGATTGGTGCACTCTAAGTGGAACAAATTGGATCAGAACTTGTAGTACAAATTTTCAGACGAGCCCATGCTCCGAAGCCACGGG
This sequence comes from Chirona hameri, assembly GCA_036785665.1. Classification (NCBI taxonomy): domain Eukaryota; kingdom Metazoa; phylum Arthropoda; class Thecostraca; order Balanomorpha; family Balanidae; genus Chirona; species Chirona hameri. The sequence goes on from JAXIVJ010003033.1 coordinate 45,769, forward strand.
ACCGATCTAGGTGATTTCTTCACCATTCGATCCTGCATGATCTGAAACGGTGCCGTGTTGGATTTTATACAGATTGGTCCACTCTAAGTGGCCCAAATTGGACCAAAACCACCAACGGTTCGTCTGCAACGGTTTTTGGGGTTGTGGTCCAATTAGGTCCATTTGAAGTGGACCAATCTGTATACAAGCCAAAACGGCGCCGTTTTGGACCACGCCGGATGGAATCGTGAAGAAATCGCCCAGATCGGTCCCATTGTTTCGGAGCATGGGCTCGTCTGCAACGTTTTTTGGTGGTTTTGGTCCAATTTAGTACACTTACAGTGGACCAATCTGTATAAAAGCCAAAACGGCTCCGCTTCAGACCACGCCGGATCGAATTATGAATAAATCACCCAGATCGGTCCCATAGTTTCTGAGCATGGACTCGTCTGCAACGGTTTTTGGTCCAATCTGTATAAAAGCCAAATCGGCACCGTTTCAGAGCACGCCGGATCGAATGGTGAAGAAATCACCCAGATCGGTCCCATAGTTTTGGAGCATGGGCTGGCGTCTGCAAATTTGTACTAAAAGTTTTAGTCCAATTTGGTCCAATTAGAGTATTGTTTATTAATTCATATTGCTTAAAGGGAAATAATGACCTTTTGATTTTGTTAGCAACAATTTCTTAGGCTACCGTTATGGTTTTAAAATTATTTTATTTAAATTTAAGAATTAAATAAAATTATTCCTAAATTCAAAGTTGTAAGTTTGGGAAAAATACAAAACAAGTACCTTGTGTACTTTATGAAGGTCATTGACAAATTCGTCCTTCCCTGCCATTGTTTACATCGAGTGCGGCATTTACGGAGGCTCTGTGACGTTTCCGATCAAACTGAGCGCTGCTCGGACACACGCTAGTAGCGCTAGTAGCGCTTTCGTTCTCCATGGCAACCAGGCGTCAGCCAATCAAAAGCCAGAAAGGGAATACGTTCTGGCTTTTCATTGGCTCACGCCTGGTTGCCATGGAGAACGAAAGCGCTACTAGCGCTACTAGCGTGCGTTCGAGCAGCGCTCTGATCCGGGAAGCAATCCGTGAAGCATTCGTGATGCATGACTGACTATCAGTATAAGTCATGAATAACAACAACATGCAAACTATACCAACTCGAATAAGATAAGTGCGGAATGAATTGAACCCCAGGCAAGCTAGTATTCGCAAAGCACTCGGCACTGCGTCACAATAGCGAAAGGTGAGGGAAATACATATTGGATACAATATTATTACGTCACAAGTTTCTGAAGTGTCAACTACTATGAAATACAGTGATAAAATACCTTTAATAATGATTAACATAAAATTCAAACTTAACAATCACTTGAATAAGTCTTTAATTAGCTTTAAACTCAAAATCAGATATATTTTGCAATGCTACACAAGAATGGTACCAGTGACGTCATTAACAAAGCCTGCTACGGGACTTTGGTATACTAATCAGGAACAACTCGCCACAATGGTTAAGTGCGCCGAGAAGCATGACAATGACTTTGTAAACAAATCGCCGACGCTAAATAGGTCGCCGTCGATGTGCATCGATGAGCTTCCGATTTAATTGCCAGTTTTGTGTTATTGTTTGTTAGTTTTTTGGGGAAAAATTATTATTTTTCATGATAATATAAAGCATAGTGTTATATACAGCCACAGACAAATTATACAATACTCCTAATGTTGAAAACAAATGAATTGATTTTCAAAAATTGAGGGTCGCAACCACTAACTATGCCGCCGTTGATGTGCATCGATGAGCTTCCGATTTTATTGCCACTTTTTTCCAATCGCTGTTAGTTTTAGAAGATCGCCGGGCATATAATCACAACAGGCAGAACGCACAATATATTTTCCACTCCATTGCGTAAAAAAAACAATACGGGAAAAGCCCGCAGTTTGATGAGGACCAAAAGTACTTGCAAGTACCGGTCGTTAAAAGTGTGGAACGCTTATCAACTTTAACTTGAAATATCTTTCGGTAGGAAAGTTTTCATGCAAAATGTGATGAATTTACAATATATTTTGGTATCGTCTGGCGATTTCAGGTGCTAACTCCATTTTTGTGGAAAAAGGTCATTATTTCCCATTTAAATTTATATTTTAATGCTTGCTTTTGCTCCTCAGAGGAGGTGCGGACTCGTTCCTGAGTCTGTTGGGCCAAGACACTCAACTGCATGAGACAGAATCGGCTTCAACGAACCCAAACATCCAGACGATGGAGCCGGAGGCCGGGTACGCGATTATATCGAAGGCCACGAGGTCGCTCGGTCAACAGAGCTCGCGGAGGCGATCCTGCTTCTATGAGTATCTATGTTTTTCTTCCATCAAAAGACGTCGACGGTGAAGAACCAGATGTCGGTATTGTGTTGATATGTGTACAAAATATTCCAAGAAACGCGGCCAAACCCACAGACAAAATATGTGATACAGGAACTCACGGGCGGAAGCCCGTAAGATGTCTGGTTCATGCGTGATGCGTGATGCGATGTTCATTGATGTTGTGCTGTTCATACGTTTTCACCGTTTGGAGGAGCTGCCGTCGGCGAGTTAGGCTCGTCACTTATCAGTCACGCTTTGTTCGTTCTTGTGCAAGATAACTTGCGATAGCCCTTCTTGTACATGTTGTTTTTTACCTTTTGTAGGCGAGACACCGCCGTCAGCGAGACAGGTCGCTCGACATTTATTGTTCGTGTTAATTATATTTGTCTGTGCGAGTTAACTTGCAATATACGTGTTTTACCTGTCACTGGATTTTAACACTCATCGTGTCGGACGGAGTACATTCGGCGTAACGAGGGGGCATCACATTGGTGTACCGACGGAGTATGTACGGAGTATCTAGGGGGTGTAACCTCGGAGTTACGGTGGAATTAGGGGAGTAACTTGGGATTAATGGGGAGTAATTCTGGTGTATAACCGGAGTAGCTATGGAGTAAGGGGATAATAGACAAATAGACAAATCCCAACATACTCCCCCGGGGGAGTAAACAATTATCTCAGTATGGGGAGTAACCCAAGAGTAACTTCGGAGTATGTGCGGAGTATCTAGGGATAATAACCCAAGAGTTAACGGAGTGACGGAGTAACATTGGGATAACTAGGGTAGTAAGTATAGAGCACTCATGGAGTAATAACCGAAGGTTGGTCGAACATTGGATAACACTATTCTTTAGAATTGTGTTTCCATTGTGAAACAAACCTGAGCTGTTCGATTGTATAACAATATCTAGGGGGAGTAATCTAGGAGTTATTGAGGAAATGGGGAGTTACTTGGGATTAATGGGGGAGCAATTCTGGTGTATAACCGGAGTAGCTATGGAGTAGGGGGGGGGGAGGTGTGGACAAATATACAAATCCCAACATACTCCCTTGGGGGAGTAAACAGTTTTATCAGTGAAAGGTGAAACATTCCCTTTAAGTATGTTTTCAAAATTTTACCTTTTTAGCATGTGTTTTAAGGTTTTCAGCTTTTTTCATCATCACAAACCAATCCGTGCCATTGAAGTGTATAGCGTCGTCTACACGGGGAATCAGCGTTCGTTGATTTGTGAACGAAAAATTATTCGTGGAGTCAGTACTTTACACCATTCTTCCAGTTTTGTTTTATGTACATGCATTTTCTATTCAATTTTAACCAAAATGTGAATACTCAGTGACAGTACCCTTCTTTTTGGCCAGCATTGTTGGAACAAAATATGAATACATTGAAACAAGACCGTGAAACGTCCCCAAAACAGATTCACGCGCTAACTATACAGCTTCGTCCACCTGTAATATCAGCTATCGGCAGGACTCCACCTGGCTAGGAGAGACCAGGACGATCGCCATGATTTTGCAGAATATTTTTCTGCGGCTGGCGATTCCACCAATTTCCCATGGGTCCTCGGTGACGTAAGGTGAAGGAGTGAGCGCTCCGGCTAGAAGGAATAAAGAGGCGCTCTGGGACCGAAGACGGATCACATGTGCTTTGCCACCGAGCGAGCGCCCGGGCCAGCAAAAGACATTTACAGCAATGTTCTCGATTTCAGCGGCTCGCAGAGCGACTGTGGCCTCTAACGGCTATGGGGGCGGCAATTGGCTCGCTGCCAGTGGGTAGATGAAATCGCCAGCCATAGACATCTGTCTGAGAATACAGAGTGATAGCTGCGGAGGCATGGGCGTCGGCGGCGGGGGGGGGGGGACGCCCCCCCCCCCGCCCAGTTAAAAAATCAGGGGGACGTCCCCTCCCAAGAAAGCAGACTTGCTTGATTTTGTTTTGCTGAATTCGTTCCAAAGGATATTAAAATTAATTTATATTTAGCTCAAATTACATGTAATTTGTAACCATATATCGTTGAGTCCTTTCTTTGTACTTAAAGATGTAGTTACTTAATGACTTTGTAGAATATAAAATTATGATATGGCTGCCAAACGTTGGTACACAAGATTGGCTTCTGCTATGATTGAATTTGAAGTTCATCCATTCATTCACCGTTCATTTTAAGGCCTTAGATACAGTTCAGCCAAGACAGTGAATAGCGTGACGTCATTGGTACATCCATCAATATGCTGTGTTCAAACAGCAATCAGTTTTAGACTTTAGTCCCTTTGAACCGCTGGAATTTATATTAATGAGTGCTATAGCAGCATGCTTGGTATAATTTCAATGGTCGAAGAACTCTCTACAATCCATGCTAAGTTTTGTGTGTGAAATATATCATATCCCCCCCCCCCCCCCCCCCAGGTCCTGAAACCGTGATTTGGCTCCCCCAATTCAACCGTAACTCCGAGGTTACTCCCCCTAGATACTCCGTACATACTCCGTCGGTACACCAATGTGACGCCCCCTCGTTACGCCGAATGTACTCCGTCCGACACGATTAGTGTTAAAATCCAGTGACAAGCAAAACACGTATATTGCAAGTTAACTCGCACAGACAAACATAATTAAAATGAACAATAAATGTCGAGCGACCTGTCTCGCTGACGGTGGTGTCTCGCCTACACAGGGTGAAAAACAACGTGTACAAGAAGGTCTATCGCAAGTTATCTTGCACAAGAACGAACAAAGCGTGACTGATAAGTGACGAGCCTAACTCGCCGACGGCGGCTCCTCCAAACGGTGAAAACATATGAACAGCACAACATCAATGAACATCGCATCACGCATCACGCATGAACCCGACACATCTTACGGGCTTCCGCCCGTGAGTTCCTGTATCACATATTTTGTCTGTGGGTTTGGCCGCGTTTCTTGGAATATTTTGTACACATATCAACACAATACCGACATCTGGTTCTTCACCGTTGACGTCTTTTGATGGAAGAAAAACATAGATACTCATAGAAGCAGGATCGCCTCCGCGAGCTCTGTTGACCGGGCGACCTCGTGGCCTTCGATATAATCGCGTACCCGGCCTCCGGCTCCATCGTCTGGATGTTTGGGTTCGTTGAAGCCGATTCTGTCTCATGCAGTTGAGTGTCTTGGCCCAACAGACTCAGGAACGAGTCCGCACCTCCTCTGAGGAGCAAAAGCAAGCATTAAAATATAAATTTAAAGGGAAATAATGACCCTTTTCCACAAAAATGGAGTTAGCACTTGAAATCGCCAGACGAGACCAAAATATATTGTAAATTCATAACATTTTGCATGAAAACTTTCCTGCCGAAGGATATTTCAAGTTAAAGTTGATAAGCGTTCCACACTTTTAACGACCGGTACTTGCAAGTACTTTTGGTCCTCATCAAACTGCGGGCTTTTCCCGTATTGTTTTTTTGCGCAATGGAGTGGAAAATATATTGTGCGTTCTGCTTGTTGTGATTATATGCCCGGCGATCTTCTAAAACTAACAGCGATTGGAAAAAGTGGCAATAAAATCGGAAGCTCATCGATGCACATCAACGGCGGCATAGTTAGTGGTTGCGACCCTCAATTTTTGAAAATCGATTCATTTGTTTTCAACATTAGGAGTATTGTATAATTTGTCTGTGGCTGTATATAACACTATGCCTTATATTATCATGAAAAATAATAATTTTTCCCCAAAAAACTAACAAACAATAACACAAAACTGGCAATTAAATCGGAAGCTCATCGATGCACATCGACGGCGACCTATTTAGCGTCGGCGATTTGTTTACAAAGTCATTGTCATGCTTCTCGGCGCACTTAACCATTGTGGCGAGTTGTTCCTGATTAGTATACCAAAGTCCCGCAGCAGGCTTTGTTAATGACGTCACTGGTGCCATTCTTGTGTAGCATTGCAAAATATATCTGATTTTGAGTTTAAAGCTAATTAAAGACTTATTCAAGTGATTGTTAAGTTTGAATTTTATGTTAATCATTATTAAAGGTATTTTATCACTGTATTTCATAGTAGTTGACACTTCAGAAACTTGTGACGTAATAATATTGTATCCAATATGTATTTCCCTCACCTTTCGCTATTGTGGCGCAGTGCCGAGTGCTTTGCGAATACTAGCTTGCCTGGGGTTCAATTCATTCCGCACTTATTTTATTCGAGTTGGTATAGTTTGCATGCTGTTGTTATTCATGACTTATACTGATAGTCAGTCATGCATCACAGATGCTTCACGGATTGCTTCACGGATCAGAGCGCTGCTCGAACGCACGCTAGTAGCGCTAGTAGCGCTTTCGTTCTCCATGGCAACCAGGCGTGAGCCAATGAAAAGCCAGAACGTATTCCCTTTCTGGCTTTTGATTGGCTGACGCCTGGTTGCCATGGAGAACGAAAGCGCTACTAGCGCTTACTAGCGTGTGTCCGAGCAGCGCTCAGTTTGATCGGAAACGTCACAGAGCCTCCGAAAATGCCGCACTCGATGTAAACAATGGTAGGGAAGGACGAATTTGTCAATGACCTTCATGAAGTACACAAGGTACTTGTTTTGTATTTTTTCCAAACTTACAACTTTGAATTTAGGAATAATTTTATTTAATTCTTAAATTTAAATAAAATAATTTTAAAACCATAACGGTAGCCTAAGAAATTGTTGCTAACAAAATCAAAAGGTCATTATTTCCCTTTAAGCAATATTAATTAATAAACAATACTCTAAGTAGACCAAATTGGACCAAAACTTTTAGTACAAATTTGCAGACGCCAGCCCATGCTCCAAAACTATGGGACCGATCTGGGTGATTTCTTCACCATTCGATCCGGCGTGCTCTGAAACGGTGCCGATTTGGCTTTTATACAGATTGGACCAAAAACCGTTGCAGACGAGTCCATGCTCAGAAACTATGGGACCGATCTGGGTGATTTATTCATAATTCGATCCGGCGTGGTCTGAAGCGGAGCCGTTTTGGCTTTTATTCAGATTGGTCCACTGTAAGTGTACTAAATTGGACCAAAACCACCAAAAAACGTTGCAGACGAGCCCATGCTCCGAAACAATGGGACCGATCTGGGCGATTTCTTCACGATTCCATCCGGCGTGGTCCAAAACGGCGCCGTTTTGGCTTGTATACAGATTGGTCCACTTCAAATGGACCTAATTGGACCACAACCCCAAAAACCGTTGCAGACGAACCATTGGTGGTTTTGGTCCAATTTGGGCCACTCTGGGTGGACCAATCTGTATAAAAACCAACACGGCACCGTTTCAGATCATGCAGGATCGAATGGTGAAGAAATCACCTAGATCGGTCCCGTGGCTTCGGAGCATGGGCTCGTCTGCAAATTTGTACTACAAGTTCTGATCCAATTTGTTCCACTTAGAGTGCACCAATCTGTATAAAAGCGAAACCGGCACCGTTTCAGACCACGCCGGATCAAATGGGAAAAAAAATAATCCAGATTGGTCCCATAGTTTCGGAGCATGGGCTCGTCTGCAACGGTTTGTGGTGGTTTTGGTTCAATTTGGTCCACTTAGAGTGGACCAATTTGTATAAAAGCCAAAACGGCACCGTCTTGGACTACGCCGGATCGAATGGTGAACAAATCGCCCAGATCGGTCCCATAGTTTCGGAGCATGGGCTCGTCTGCAACGGTTTTTGGTGGTTTCGGTCAAATTTGGTCCACTTATTGGACCAATCTGTATTAAAAGCCAAAACGGCACCGTTTCAGACCACGCCAGATCGAATGGTGAAGAAATCACCTAGATCGGTCCCATAGTTTCGTAGCATGGAGTCGTCTGCAAATTTGTACTAAAAGTTTTGGTCCAATTTGGTCCACAGAGTGGAACAATCTGTATAAAAGCGAATACGGCACCGTTTTGGACCACGCCGGATCGAATGGTTAATACATCACCCATAGTTTCGGAGCATGGGCTTGTCTGTAAATTTGTACAAAAAGTTTTGGTTCAATTTGGTCCACATAGAGTAGACTAATCTGTATAAAAGCCAAAATGGCAACAGTGAACCAATCTGTATAAAACGCAAAACGGAACCGTTTTGGACCACCCCGGATCGAATGGTGAAAAAAATCACGCAGATCAGTCCCATAGCCTCGGAGCATGGGCTTGCCTGCAACAGTTGTTGGTGGTTTTGGTCCAAGTTGGTCCACTTAGAGTAAACCAATCTGTATAAAACGCAATGCGGCACCGTTTTGGATCACGCCGGATCGAATGGTGAAGAAATCATGCATATCGGTTCCATAGCCTCGGAGTATGGGCTTGCCTGCAACGGGTTTTGGTGGTTTTGGTCCAATTTGGTCCACTTAGAATGAACCAATCTGTATAAAAACGCAAAACGGTACCGTTTTGGACGTCAGACTGAATGGAGAACAAATCATATAATTAATAAACTAAAAAAATGACCTTTTCCTCGAAAATGTGAAAATCCAATGTTATCAAAATGTTATTATTATGTTGTAATATTTCGGCCACAGGCCTTTATCAAACAGTAAAACGTGTCGAAATGTTTTACTGTTTGATAAAGGCCTGTGGCCGAAATATTACAACATAATAATAACATTTTGATAACATTGGATTTTCACATTTTCGAGGAAAAGGTCATTTTTTTAGTTTATTAATTATATCAAATATGTTCCTCGCACAAGCACTAAACTCTACAAAGTACTGAGAACAAATCATGCTGATCAGTTCCATAGCCTTGGAGCATGGGCTTGCCGGCAACGGTTTTTGGTGGTTTTGGTCCAATTTGGTCCACTTAGAGTGACCCAATCTGTATGAAACGCAAAAGGGCATCGTTTTGGACCACGCCGGATCGAATGGTGAAAAAATCATGCAGATCGGTTCCATAGCCTCGGAACGTGAGCTTGCCTGCAAAGGTTTTTGTTGGTTTTGGTCCGATTTGGTCCACTTTAAAGTGAACCAATCTGTAAAAAAAAACGCAAAGCGGCACAGTTTTGCACCACGCCGCATCGAATGAAGAAATTACGCAGATCAGTCCCCAAAGCCTCGGAGCATAGGTTTGCCTGCAAATTTGAACTAAAGGTTTTGATCCAATTTGGTCCATTTAGATTGGACTAAAGTGGATAACCCGCAAAACGGCACCCATTCCGACCAGTTGAAATTTAATGGTGAAAACAAATCACTCAGATCGGTCCAGTAGTTTCGGAGCATAGACTTGCCTGTTAATCAGGACAGTTTTTTAGACCCTCCCTATTCAATACAAACACAACATGGCTGCATTTATATGTGACCAAGCCTCAGCGAATGCAATACGGAATTGTTAACATTCATATTGACATATATAAATCAACTCCTCATATTAATTTATTACTCGCCAATATTGATATATTGGTCAGTAATAAATTAATATGAGGAGTTGTCTGTTTACGAAATAACAATACAAATGACTTGAGTCTCAATAGTTCGGAAAATAGTCGAAAAAAGTGTCACTATATTTCGGCACAAGCCTTCATCAGGTGACTGAGGGCAATGCGCCTGCGAAAACTACAACACACAAAATATCGCGAACGTGATACCTATTTTACAAGTACTTTGAAGTAGCTAAAATTACAAGACACACCACTTATCATACAAGACACACATAACGTAGCACGTAATGAACAAAACATAATCACAAGTACTGAATAATATGAAACAAAACATCAAAGCCGTATGCCAAGCAAACTTCCGAAGACCATCCATGAATACAATTTGATCCTAAATAAATTTAGATACACCGATGCGAATTCAGGATAAACTACACTTTTGCGAATTCAGGATAAACTACACTTTTGCGAATTCAGGATAAACTACACTTGGAGGTCCATGTTACGTCAGTGCCAGACTGCTTACTAGCTCAAAAGTGGCCAGCTCGCTACATTTTTGTTCATGACAAGTTTGAGGTCTCGAATAAACATGGTTTCCTTTACTTTACGTTCAACATGGCCGTGACACTTACATAATAGTTTCCCCGTTATCGGAACTTCAGGAATGACATCATAACCGTGCTGGGATTTGACTTTTTGACTGTTTAGCAATAAGAAATGTATCACGAGATCAAAACAATACCTACACACCTACACCGGCAAAACAATAGTGTGGCAAAACAATAGCCGAAGTGCGCCAAAAACAATCAACCTTTTGACCTGCTATATATGGTCATGCTCCGCCCCGTTATGGTCACGTGACACTTGCAGGGAGCTGAGGATGAACTATTGTAGGGTCAAACTACCTGAAACCAAGAAAACATCACGATGACATGTAAATAGTGCTCTAGGCATATCCCTACATTACCATGACCACAAACATGGGCTCAGTAGTTCAGTTCAGTTCGTGTAAATAGTGTTCTAGAGCATATCCCTACTGGACCCCATGACCACAAACATGGGTTCAGTAGTTCAGTTCAGTTCGTGTAAATAGTGTTCTAGAGCATATCCCTACTGGACCCCATGACCACAAACATGGGTTCAGTAGTTCAGTTCAGTAATTCACCTCCCCAGTTTATGGTGTTCTTGAGGTCCCTAATATAAGAAGAGTAGTCAGTGCATGGGCGTCGCCACCACTACGGACAGTACAGGCAGTGTCCGTACCATGGGCGTCGCCACCACTACGGACAGTACAGGCAGTGTCCGTACCATGGGCGTCGCCACCACTACGGACAGTACAGGCAGTGTCCGTACCATGGGCGTCGCCACCACTACGGACAGTACAGGCAGTGTCCGTACCATGGGCGTCGCCACCACTACGGACAGTACAGGCAGTGTCCGCAGGCACCACAGTACAGGCAGGACAGTACAGGCAGTGTCCGCAGGCACCACAGTACAGGCAGGACAGTACAGGCAGTGTCCGCAGGCACCACAGTACAGGCAGGACAGTACAGGCAGTGTCCGCAGGCACCACAGTACAGGCAGGACAGTACAGGCAGTGTCCGCAGGCACCACAGTACAGGCAGGACAGTACAGGCAGTGTCCGCAGGCACCACAGTACAGGCAGGACAGTACAGGCAGTGTCCGTACCATGGGCGTCGCCACCACTACGGACAGTACAGGCAGTGTCCGCAGGCACCACAGTACAGGCAGGACAGTACAGGCAGTGTCCGTACCATGGGCGTCGCCACCACTACGGACAGTACAGGCAGTGTCCGCAGGCACCACAGTACAGGCAGGACAGTACAGGCAGTGTCCGTACCATGGGCGTCGCCACCACTACGGACAGTACAGGCAGTGTCCGCAGGCACCACAGTACAGGCAGGACAGTACAGGCAGTGTCCGTACCATGGGCGTCGCCACCACTACGGACAGTACAGGCAGTGTCCGCAGGCACCACAGTACAGGCAGGACAGTACAGGCAGTGTCCGCAGGCACCACAGTACAGGCAGGACAGTACAGGCAGTGTCCGCAGGCACGTAGCCAGGATTTCGTCCAGGGGGGGGGGGGCGCCTCGAAAGGGCCCCTTTCTGAGCGTTGAAAGGGCCCCTTCCCAAGCGTTGAAAGGCCCCCCCCCCAAAAAAAAAGCATGAAAAGGCACGTTACCAGGCTGGAAAATGCAGTATGGCAGGTATGGCATGGGACAGACCAAAGTTTAGGAGCTGGAGTTAGCAAACTGCCACATCAACTTTGGAACCAGCGACACCAATTTGGAATCAGCTATACCAACTTGGAATATTTTTTTAAGCTCAAGACCTGGAACTCTTAAACAAATTGCGCCGCGGAGCGGCGCTATTTTTTTCAGATTTATGCCCTGGGTTGCTTTCTCATCAATGCGTCGCATTGCGTATGGTGCGGACCTCTAAAATTGCTATATTGTGCGTTTAAAAGTGCGGGGGGAAAGTGCTAAAGTTAACTATTTTGCCCAATAATATAGGAAAGTAGCAACATAACACATAAATGCGCCGAGAAACTGACCGATTTTGTTTCCTAGCCCGCATATAATTGAATTTGTAGTTAAATTGCGCCGCGGAGTGGCGCGAAAATTTTGAATTTTATTCCCTGTACAACTGTATTCTTACTGTTGAAAGGCCCAAAGTCCTTAGATCGTCTAGGGGCCCCTCTGACCTTTTCTACGCCCTTCCGACCTGTTCAGGGACTCATCTGGGATCCGCGAAGCAAAAAGACATGATGTGGAGTGGGTGATATATATAATACAAAGAGGGCTTACTCTACAGGAAAAAAACAAATCGGATCTTTCGGGTATATTGTAGCACCCTGACGAAGGGTGTAACATACCCGAAAGCTCCGCTTTTAATATGTTTATTGTGGAGTAAGTCCTCTCTGTATTTAATCTTCATCTGGGATCTCTACGTGCTTTGACCCTTCCGGTCTCACCAGAGACTCCTCTGACCTTCCAAGAAGCCCCTCTTGTGTGTCAAGGGGCCCATTCGGTCTGTTCAGAGGTCCTTCCGACCTGGCCAGGGACTGCACTGGCTGCTTTGTCGCCCTGCCGACATGCTCAGGGGCAGGGGCGGCGGATTGCGGGGCGCAGGGTACCCAAAATCCCCCTCCCCCACACACACAAATGAAAATCCTGGGGAGGGGAAGGGTCATGTTGCCCCCAGATTGAGCAGGCTAAAATCTGGAGGGGGGGGGGGGGCAAAACCACCCTTTGCCCCCAAGATTTTCGACTGGGGGGAATTTGGGGTACCCTGCCCCCGCAATCCGCCGCCCCTGTTCAGGGTCCCCTCCGACCTGCCCAGGGGCTCCTCCAGTCTGGCTAGGAACTCATCAGGCATGTTCAAGGGGCCTTCCGACCGGCCCAGGGACCCTTTCGGTCTAGCCAGGGGTCCCTCTGACTTGCACAGGAGCCCCTTCGATCGGCCCAGCGACTCTTCTGGTCGGCCTGCGCTGGCTGCTTTGTCGCCCTGCCGACATGCTCAAGGGGCCCTCCGACCTGCCCTGGAGCCCCTCCGTGCTGGCCAGGGGCCACTTCGGCATGTGCAGGGGCCCTTTCGGTCTGGTCAGGGGCCCTCCGATCTGCGCAGGGGCCCTTTTAACTTTCCAGGGGCCCTCTGGTCTCTCCAGGGGCCCTTTAACCTTCTAAGGGGCCCTTCCGACCTAGCAAGGGACTGCGCTGGCTGCTTTGTCGCCTTGCGACATGCTCCGAGGGCCCTCCGACCTGGCCTGGGGCCCCTCCGTGCTGACTAGGGGCTCATTCGGCATGTGCACTGTGCAGGGACCCTTCTGACCCACCTAGGGGCCCTTTCGGTCTGGTCAGGGCCCTCTGACCTGCACAGGGGGCCCTCTTAACTTCCCAAGGGCCCTCCAACCTGCTCAGGGGCCCTTATGACCTGGTAAAGGACTGCGCTGGCCGTTTTGTCGCCCTGTCGACATGCTCAGGGGCCTCTCAAACTGCACAGGGGCCCTCTGTGCTGGCTAGGGGCCCATTCGACGTGTTCAGAGGGCCCATTCGACGTGCTTAGTGCCCTACCGATACGACCCATTACATACGACTCGCCCTCTGACCCGCTCAGGGGCCCTTTCGGTCTGGCCAGGGGCCCCTCTGACATGCACAGGGCTCTTTTGAACGTCCAAGGGGCCCTCTGGTCTTTCAGAGAGGGCCCTGGTGGCCCTAAAGGGCCTCTGAAGTCCTCTAAACTCTCTAAGACCACGCTTCGTGTAGTAAAGAGCCTATGATACCGCGCTTCGCGCGGTCTCGTCGACCCTTTTCGGCGCGCTGCGCGCGCCGAAAAGAGCCCTCGCTCGCCAAAAAGGGCCCCCGCCGCCCTCCCCTTGGCTACGTGCCTGAGTGTCCGTACAAGTTGGCGAACCTCCAAAAACTTGTACGGACTGTCCGTACAAGTTTGTGGAACCATTTGAAGGTGCAGAATTAGAGGGTAACCGGACAAAAGTTCGTAAACATAAGGTTCGTATCGAAAAAAGTTCGTAAGCAAAGGTTCGTATCGGATAAGGTTCGTATGGGATAAAATTCGTAACGGCTAAAGTTCGTAATGGAAAAGGTTCGTATCGGATAAAGTTCGTATTCAAAAAGTTCGTAACGGATAAAGCTCGTGCGCAAAAGGTTCGTATGCTAAAGTTCGTGAAGGAAAAAGTTCGTAATGGAAAAAGTTCGTAAGCAAAGGCTCGTATGCAAAGGTTCGTATCGGATAAGGTTCGTATGGGATAAAGTTCGTAACGGCTAAAGTTCGTAATGCAAAAGGTTCGTATCGGATAAAGTTCTTATTCAAAAAGTTCGTAACGGATAAAGTTCGGATGCAAAAGGTTCGTATGCTGAAGTTCGCAAAGGAAAAAGTTCGTAATGGAACAAAGTTCGTAAGCAAAGGTTCGTATGTAATGGGTCGTATCGGATAAGGTTCCGAACCTTTGCTTACGATTTTGTCCGTTACGAACCTTACGTTTACGAACTTTTGTCCTGTTACCGTTACCATTCCGAACGCAGAAAGATAGAGACACCGTAAACAGTAACGTGTTCCCTGTCATAAGGACAATAGGTTCGTATCGGATAAAGATCTTATTCAAAAAGTCGTTACTGTTTACGGTGTATCTCTGTCTCTCTCCGTTCGGAAGGGTAACGGTAACCGGACAAAAGTTCGTAAACATAAGGTTCATAACGGAAAAAGTTCGTAAGCAAAGGTTCGGAACCTTATCCGCTACGAACCTTTACATACAAACCTTTGCTTACGAACATTTGCTTACGAACTTTTTCCTTTACGAACTTCAGCATACGAACCCTTTGCATGCGAACTTTATCCGTTACTAACTTTTTGAATACGAACTTTATCCGATATGAACCTTTTCCATTACGAACTTTAGCCATTACGAACTTTATCCCATACGAACCTTATCCGATACGAACCTTTGCATACGAACTTTTTTGCATACGAACTTTTTCCATTACGAACGTTTTCCTTTCGAACTTTAGCATACGAACCTTTTTCATAAACTTTATTCGTTACGAACTTTTTTGCATACGAACTTTATCCGATACGAACCTTTTCCATTACAAACTTTAGCCGTTACGAACTTTATCCCATACGAACCTTATCCGATACGAACCTTTGCATACGAACATTTGCTTGCGAACTTTTTCCGTTACGAACTTTATGTTTACGAACTTTGGTCCGGGAAGCGAATTAGAGATATCGATACCTGAAATGTTTATTCTAATTATCTTTAGATGGACTATTTGTGACGAATCGTGACGAATTACCTCTATTCATGGAACTTATTGTTCAACAGAAGAAAACAAAAATTGTATTGTCCCCTCCCCAACTTGAACGAACAAATGGCCATTTGGAATGAAATGTTAACGTTTTTCGTCTGGAATTCGGAATAGGAGTATGTGCGAAAATGGCAAGAGGCATTGACGTTTTGCCCTTGTCGTTGGTAAAACGTTTAGCCGTTTAGTGAGCGGTGCTTGATGTGAAAGCGGGTGCTGAAAGTTTGGGGACGATATTGGCGGTAGTTTACGAGATATTGCGAAATACGCGAGGGAGGAAAACAATACTCTCCGTGTTATTCAATAGTCCAGTAACATATACTGAACTGTATTTGGCTTCCTCCTGGCGCTGACAACGCTGATGCACGCGCCTTGTAATGTACATGGATCCAAGCACAGTGTATTAGGCCTAACCTGCGCCGTGCTGGGGAGAGGGGCGTTTGGATATGCCTCCTGAAAATTTAGGAAATAAAAGGAACACACGGAAGAGCTATAGAGACGTGCTAGCTAGATACTTGTGGCTGATACCACAGTGTTTATCTCGTCGCGATGCGTCTCCCCATATGTAACATGACCAACCTGGGTCACCAAATGACCTTGATCTGAGGTAATATTTTGAACTTGACCCGACCCGGTCACCATAAGTATCGTTCGGATAGTCTTGATGATGCAAACACGATGGCGTTAAAATTATTGCCCTATCTTTAGGTATTAGGTAAAAGTTATGCACGAACAACTTTTGGGAAGGAAATGCCAACATGACCTTTGGTTACCTCTGGACTCGGGAGCCTAAACTATTGACCTTATATAAAATTTGTGGACACCTAAGCATAACATTTTTCAAGAGCTTTCGATTGCGTTTCTTCCTTTGTTCCAAGCTATCATAGTTCCCGAGATATTTGGGATGTTTCTGGAGCGATGTCCTAAACTTGGAAAATTTGACCTGCGATGACCTCTGGTGACCTCAATATTGACCTGAGGAAAAATACCACAAGTGTAGCAACAAGGGGGAGAGGCAATGGCCGTCCCACTTGTCGCCTATTTTTTTGCTAAAAAATATTTGGCTAAATTATCCAGATATTCCACCATTTTTTCTTCTTCTCGAAAGCAATATATTTAGATAACATAGACAAACATTTTCAGTATAGAATGCGAAAGTGGCGCAACATTCGAAAATGACGCACGGAGCAATCTGGCACAGTGGTAAGACATTTGCTTTCTGTGCCGGGGACCGAGGTTAAAATCCCTCGGCGGACCTCTGCAAAAATTCGTCCCTGCCCCCATGTCCCTCGGAGCAGGGTGAGAGTTCCAGTTAGTGTTTTAGTCGCTGGAGGAGATAGTGCTTAGTCCACTTCGAAAGAAGAATAGTTGTGTGCTTCGAAAGAAGAATAGAAGTGAGCTGTAAAAAGCTAGGAATTTGGTTAAAATAATTATTTATAAAATTAGTAAGTACAAATGTAATTATTATCTCATCATTGCTCACACAACTAGGATAATATTGTCAATGGCGAAGGGTTCGCTCGCTGGTCCAGTAACGCTGTTTTTATCCCATGCTTACATATGACGCTTCTCGACACAGCGCTACGTTTTCTGACACAACGCTGAATGACAGGACAAAATATATAATATATTCAGCAGGAGAGTCCTTATATAACCAAAGTGTGCAGTAAGTTATTTCTCGACATGGCCTTCAAAACTGCTATCTCATCGCAAAAAAACATTATGGAAGTGACTGGTTTCCTTTAAACACCGTGTTGACACCCCTGCAAAAGATCACGTCCTACCCCCGCTCGAGAGGTTCGATGCCATGGTGAGTCCGTACAAGTTTTGAAACCGTGGCGACGCCACTGGTAGTCAGCTGACAGTAATATTACGACAGACGCAAAAGTGGGTTACACTACAAGTGGACTCTACTAGATGGTCTGGGGGGGGCGACAGCCCTCCCCTCCCCTATCTCCTATAACTAACCTATCTCCTGTTATAATTAATCATACCAGATCAGACAGCCATGTAATACTTACAAATGTCAGTGAATATAGGGCAAACTGATTAAAGGTCAGACCAGTGGCGGCTCGTCCAGGCACATTAGGCAGTGCCTAACCAAAGTTCAGACCCTATTCTTGCACCGTTTTGTAAGAGTTTCGTTGTCTAAAATCACAGGAAAATACTACAGAAAGTTTTCCTGACATACATATTTTGCGTTCAAATGGCAACAAATTGACCATGTAAAGGGAGTGTGCCTACTGTTTTGGAATGCCAACAATATTTTTAATACGGTAAGTAGCTGTTGGTTTGATTGTTGTATATGATGAAATTCACATCTGGAGCCCTTTTAGTTGAATTTTCACTTATATTGTTTTTTGTTTATTTTTGTCTCGATATCTATAAAGCGATCGCCACTATGGTGATGTTATGTAAAACGGCGCACATAAGACAATACAATTACGGTCACATCATGCAAGATAGAAAGACGAGTTTTGCACAGCACGTTCTTGCCACTGTGAACTTTATTATGTGCAAGTTTCGTAGCTCTAAATTGATATCTTCTTCAAAAAATGGCCATCGGCCATCATCGAAATGGCCATCATCGGAAAACATGATGGCCGTCCAGTTTCTGTTCGGCTGCTGCTATCAGCGTGCACGAGCTGCTTTGTTGAATTGCTATTGGCCGGCGCTAACAATATGCTAGCAGTTTAATCGATAGTTGCAGTGCTTCTAGTAGCGGAAGCCCTCTGGAGTCTACCCGATAACTTTTGGCTCCCAAGCAAATTCCTGGAGTCTTTGAATATCTCAGCAACTAGGGTGAATCTGGAGAAATGAAGTATTGGTTCAATTCAGAAAATTGTGTTCTATAGACCAGTGTCAATAACCCCAACTAAGCGATGTGAGTAGGCACACTCCCTTTAAAGGAAATAGTTCACCTTCGGAAAATTTTCAGAACACGATTTTATTATATTTTGTAATACAGTTTCTTTTTTTCTTTTCAAAAATGGTCCTACATCGCGCCAATTCAGGACAAAAGGTCGTAAATTATTAATGTTATGGTGTGCGTTATTGGTCTGCGCATGCTCAGACCAGTGCTGGCACTCTCAGACGGTACGGTATATCTTATATGCGCCGCATTCCTTCGCCAAAAAGTCAAATATCTTCGGCTGGAGTCTTTTCAGCCAAGAAAAGTTGCAGATAAGGATTTCTCAACACTGGCTACAAAACTGCTATTTCAGTTCAAAATCCCATGTTGAAGGTGAACTATTTCCTTTAACCTATGCAGAGTAAGACTGCGTACTAAGATTTGCATTATTACATGCTTATGATACAGTTTTAATTTAGCTGCATTCGTGCTTGTTTTTCCGTATCAAAAACAAAGGCTGCCAAAGCGGCGGAAACTTGGGCACTAAGGCACGCCTAAGCCAGCTTAAGCCAGTGTTTGGCTAAAAGTCTTGGCTAGGACTAGTATATCGCCAATATTTTTGGCAGAAATGATATGGCCTAACCATTTGCGCTTAAAGCGGCGCAAACAAATGCTCGCGTTCATCGTGGGGCTTGCACTAACAGAGCTGGAGTTTTCGCGGCAGTTGGCCGCCAGGGATCGCTAGTGAGCCAGGGAGTTATGACGTCGCAAGCAAGCAAGCAAGCAGTTCACGCAAAATATTTATTTATAAATAAATACATAAATAAATAAATATTTAGCGTTAACTGGTACCATTTGCTTGCAACGTCAAAACACCCTGGCTCACTAGCGGTCCCTGTTGGTGAACTGCTGCGAAAACTCCAGCTTTTAATGTGAGCCTGCATGGGGATGCGAGTTGGCGGCGCCAACATCTTGTTTGTTTCATGCTTGTTTTAGTCGCTTAACAACTATGAATAACCGAATCAGTGATCTGTCAATGGAGTATAGTGATCTTGCTCGTTTCGTGTTTGTTTTAATCGCTTAGTGTGTCGGCACAACACTTTCAGAAGTCCAGGTGAGTCGGCACAACATTTTCATAACCCTTATCAAAAGATGGGTTAGGTTCCATATACTGTTGTGTTGTTTAGTTCATACCTATTTCATCTTTTACAAGAATGAGTGCACCTTTACAATAAAAGAGCAACCTTCACATGGGCTGTATGACATAGATCGCTATTTTTAGTCGAGGCCTTTGGCAGCATCACGATAATAGCGTCCCAGCTTGTAGCGCTTCCTATAACGTATGTTAGTTAATTAAATACTCAATAGGTGGCTATGGCCGAATGTTGACGACATTGGCATAGAGAATAGGTATTGCCCGGAAGCGTTGCCTAACCAGTCACGGAACGCTGGCGCCGCCACTGGGTCAGACACACTGAAGGCTAGACAAATTCATGCTATTTGTATTAACAAATGTTGGGCATTAACCCGCGAGTTACTGGGGTATATTTCATAACGCGACTTACTGGGGGGGGGGGGGGGGGCTATTTGTTGCCTCCCCCCTCGGATCTCCGGAACTACTGGACCGAATGTAAACAATAAAACGGCATTCGATAACCCTGGGAAATTTATCGAGGTAAACATAATATCGTTGATCTCAGGGTCACCGATGACGTCACAGGTCAGGTCAAGTACAAAATGTTTGACCGTGTCAAAAGGTCCCGATGGATGGAATTGGCGCGCTAAATTGCGATATTAAACGCATAAGCTGTCGATAAATCGGTATGATTCGTGTGTCTGACACTAATAAGTACCTTTCTAAGCTGTGTATGACCTTGTGTCAGGTCAAGGTCATCTGAGGTCACGAGGTCAAACTGCAGATTACGGCCATTAGGCGTCGTAACACATGTTTATGGGTTTGTTTTTCGTCTAGAACGCGTAAAATGACATTAGAACATTGTTTGTTCCATATAAATAGAATTAAAAGCAAAAATGGAAATGCGTTTTTTATGCATAGTAATGCTGTGAGAAGTGGTCGATTTTTGTCATTTAAAGGTCATTTAAAGGTCAAAGGTCATATAAAGGTCAGTCATTTTTGCAGATATCGACTTCAAATTTGGTATACATATTCACCGAACACGTTTCGATCATATAAATTCCGGTTTTTGGATAATTCTGTTTTTTTCTTATTTTTTTTGTTGTAAAAACAAAACAAAATGTATTTGGATTTCTAAAAATTTTGAATACAAAAAAAACTCACAAATCCGAGATTGCAGTTTGATAGCCCGGTCGATTGTCAGTAATTTGATTCAAGACAATTGAGTTTATCTCAAACATCGTACCTTTGACAGCGTTTTCCGCAAACCATTATTTTGCAACAAAAACCGAAGCACATGACATCACTCTGACTTCATTCTCGGTTGACCTAAACCTCATATTTTTCCTTTTGCCAACATGTGTAGAATTGATGTGAGAGAAGATACTGCAAGTTTGGTGACGATACCTGTGTTCGTTTAGGAGTTATTGCGAAATAACGGGATGGGGGGGGGGGGGCAAAAAATACCCCCCCCCAGTAAGTCGCGGGTTAAGTGAAGATAGCACACCATTACCAAAAGGCATGACATCCAATTTTTGGAAATTTCCGACACCAAGGTTTTAACACCTTGGTTTTAACCTATATAGATACCCATAAGCACCAAAGCTCAATACGATTAACTACTGTAACTTAGGCTATAATATGTATTTCCAAATCAATCACCAAGAAAACAGCTATTCTTGAAAATCAAACACATTGTCATGACATGAAATTAGGTAAACCTAGAAACAATGTATGATAGGAGAAAAAACAATGTATGATACATTAGGATAAATGTATGATATATACTTATACATTTTGTTTTTATTTCAAATCATTTTATAGATACATCTTGGTACATTATGCAATCCAACCAATCAATACTGGGCATATGGCAGGCTCCAACGAAGACGCGTCACATCACATCGCCCCCTTGCGTCGCATCACATCGCCCCCTTCTTGGCGGTGTAAAAGAGTATATATGCCGAGGCATTCTTCACTTGGGCCGTCGTGGTCTCCTTCACGGCCGTGTCGTTGAATGTGGCCGGGCCGTGGCCGTGTCGTGTCGTTGAGCCAGCTGGCCGTCGGCTGGTTAAGGCAGAAGGCAGTGTAGTGGCCAGAGCGCTGACTGCCGTGGTGCTCCACCACCCCATACAGATCGTACACTAGCCCGTGTGTGTCGGGGTGCGGTCCGATCGCCAGCTGACCCAGGTCGAGGCCGTTCATGGGGAAGGAAACGTGCGTATACATCTTGCGCGCGGTGTCGTCCGCGAAGCTGAAGCGCTTCAGGTGCAGGAAGCGCTTCAGCTTCGCGACTGATGGAAGTCGCCAAAGGTCAAGCTTCTTGTAAACTTCATGGCGACAGCGGCACTGGGGACAGGTCCAGTCGCTTATGAGGTCGCCACGGACGTACTGCTCCAAGCAGTTGTGCAGGCTACTGCGGCCCACCTCCGCTGGCACTAGCGGCAGTGACAGCAACGAAAATGACTCGAATGTGGCCGACTCGAAGCCACAGGCTGCGCAGATCAGTGTAGATTTCTGCAGGCCGTGGATCAGCCGTGAAACGATCGAGTCGTTGTCGCGCGGAAACTGTCTCCAGACGCAATCAGCCGCTTCGAAATCAGACAGGTCGTCAGCGGGCGGCACATAAGCCGGCACCGTCCACGCCGCCACATTCAGGTCATCATGAAGCCAGTCCAGCAGCAGGATACTGAACTCGTGCGCGTCCTGCATGCGCATGCCACCATAGTCACCATGACGCGCACTTACCACGGCCCGGAACCAGTGTGGAGAGATGAAGCTGAACTTCTGCGACCATATGACGTCGAGCAGTTGTGCAACCTCCTCGGCAACGCTGCCGCGGTTCTCCGAGCTTCTGTTCAGATCATCACGGAAAAGCCCGCTGACGAAGTAGTTCACAAGTTCCTCTGTGTGCACCAGAACCTGTAACACAGCGTTCATATAGCAGGTGTTGCCGAGGTTCTTCAGACCAGTGGCACGGGCTCGACACGACCGTAACATCGGTGATCGCTGCTGCGGTGGCGGCTGCTGCGGAGGCGGCTGCTGCGGTGGCGGCCGCTGCGGTGGCGGTTGCTGCGATGGCGGCTGCTGCGGTGTCGGCTGCTGCGATAGTGGTTGCTGCGGTGGCGGCAGCCGCCTCCGCAGCAGCCGCCATCGCAGCAGCCGCAGCCGCAGCAGCCACCATCGCAGCAGCCGTCATCTCAGCACCCCATGAGGAGCGAGGTGGCGTTACCGCGCACCACCGCCAAGGACACCCGCTGGAAAATGTATTCCACTTCACGTTTGTCGCCAGTCTCGCGTGCGATTCGCCGGCCAAGTTCCTTCAAGAAAAGAAGTGTTGATTGACCAAGCGAACCGCACGTTTCGACGACGTTTGGCTGGAACTTGAAACGTCGTCCAAGTTCCGCGTATCGGCGCTGTTTGCGGTTTTCAGCGGTTTGGGCGGCAGCTCCTGCCTGGGTATCTGACTTGTGGATGATGTAGCCGGCGTAGGTGTCAACACAGGTGCTGTCCCAGATAAGGCATTTCCCCTCGGCGAACGGGAAGGTGGTCATACCATCTGGCCTTCTGCCGTCTCCCCGGTCCAGTCCGGCCGGCTCGAGTATGGATGGCATGCCAGCGCTGTGGAGTGCGCGTTTGATGGTGTCGCTCACCGCGGCGTGCCGTGGCAGCCGGCCGGCGCTCAGCTGACAGGACAGCACGTGCAGGCCCCGCGTATCAACGGTGGCTCCGCAGCGGCAGCGGTGCAGCGCGCATACTGGAGCGCCGACTCGCAGGGCGACGGCCGTGCGCAAGGTTTCGCGGTCCAGCAGCGTGCCGAGGCTGGCGACCGGCAGCACGTTTAGCCATGCGCCGGAGTGCGGCTGCGCTGCCGCGCGGAGCCGGGCCCTGTCGGTGTCGTCGGAGCTAGCGTCGAGCAGCCGGCTGGCCACGACGGTTGCTGCAGCGCTGTTCCATGCGCGCTGCTGACTCTGCTGCAACTTCTCAGGAGGTTCGATGCCGGTGTTTTCCAGCCACTGTTGCAGGAGAGGTATCCAAAGCTGGCGGAAGCTTGCTGCTGCATGCGGGTTGACGGCTGTGGCGAGAGAGGCAGAGGATCTTAGTGAGGCCAGATAGGCCGGAAGAGATCGGACACCATCCGGATCCCGAGACCACCGAGGCTCACCGACAAATTCGCCTGTCGCCAGGAGTCACCATGCAGTGCCACGTTGGTGATGTTGGTGGCACCACGACGAACTGTCTCGTCTATTTGGGAGAGAACTGCTGGGTGGCGGTCGCGGTGTGCTGGGGCGCCGCGGAGCAGGCACAGCAGCCGCTGTGCAGAAACATAGTTTTTTAGGAGGAAAAATGCCTGATGTGCTTCTTTGAGTCCCTGCAAGCGGCTCACGAGCTTGCTCACCATCTGAGCGCCACTCAGCAGCTGTGCTCTCACTTGGGTATCACAGATTGGCGCACCCAGCAGCTGCATGTCGTCAACCTGAACCTCCCGAACGTCGGGAAGCAGCGTCTGCAGCGTGCTTAAGGCGTCGGACCGCCAAAAGGGCGCGTCAGATCCCAGCGGGATATCCTCACACTTGTTGCTGTTAATCTCCAGCCCCCTCTCCATCAGTTGGTTCTTGATGCGCTGGATGTTGCTGGCGACTTGTTCGAGTGGTCCGCCAACAGTGGCATCATCGAGGTACCAGACGTTGATCTCAGTGTTAGTCTCAGTCGAGACGTCGTCAATGGCCAGATAGAACAGCAGCGAGCTGAGAGGGTCCCTTGCTGTATTCCTGTACGGGACCAGATCTTCGAGTCGCCGATGTACAGCGGAGAGGCGCTACAGTACGCCTGCCATACCAGCGGGTAGATGGAGGGTAGCCGAGCACGAGCGGTCTCGAGCATGTTGTCGCGCCGCACAGAGTTGAAAGCGTTACTGACGTCAAGCTTGACGATGATTGTGGGCTGGGAGGAATTGGCTGCGTCAGTGACGTACGCTCGGACTGCATGGACGGCGGCTTCACATCCGTTGCGCGTGGCGACTCTGAGCTGTGCGGGACGCAGCTTCGCTCCAATGCGAGATGATACGCTGGCGACGGCGACCTTGGCCGCAACGCGTCGGAAAACACTGCCAATGGCGATGGGCCGCAGGCCACCTCCCTTTTTGTGCAGCGCTATCAGAGACGCGCTGTAGAAAGTTTGGACCGCGAAGTCTGGTATCTGTCCGCTGAGGGCGATGTTCGTCAGACCAGTCAGTGCGGTTAGCAGGCGCGCCCCAGCCTCTGACACGGATCGTGCCACCAGCGAGCGCAGGTGAGCTGGCCGGAGACGCCGTCCAGGCCGGCGCTCGAGCTGGGCGGGAAGCAGTTGATGGCGCGCAGGACGTCGACTTCGGTCGCGATGAGCGTCACTGCGTATTCTGCTGGCGGGTGGAAGTCGCGCAAGTTTGAAGGCGGCTCGGGATGCTTGTCGCTGATGCGCGCGACCACTTCGTTGGAGGGACTCGCGAAGGAGTCATCGGACGTGAGGACTCGTAGTGCCCCGCGCACATCACCGTCAGCCAGCTTGGATGACACTCGTCGAGAAACGTCCTTTGCCGCACCATCGGTGGTGCAGCGAGCAGTGTCACGCTTGGAGGGCTCGATATTTGTGATTTCACCGTTATCCTCGTGAGTGGCGATGTTGTAACGGATTTCCGAAGCAAGGGACTTTCTGTGAGACTTGTCTCTGCACGATTCAGGCAATCGGGGAACAGCGGAGGCGAAGCCCAGGAGGGATTTCCAGGCCTCCGGCGTCCCATCCGATACCACTGCCGTGACGCGCTGCGCAAGGGCACCCGCGACAGCGATTCGTGCAGCTCTTGGTATTCGAGGAAGCACCCGACCGCCGCGCTTGAGGTCCGCTACGTAATCGGCTAAGTCAGGTGTGTCCGATGGGTTGACGGGATCCCTCAGGTTTGAGCAGCGCTCACCGAAGCGGCAGCTGGTGCAGCGTCGGCCGTGCTTAACACAGCTGCACGCGGTGCAGGGCGTTGTGACGCATTTGCAGCATCTGGCAGCTGTTTGAGAGTGACGAGACTCGTCAGCACTTTGTGAGGGCATGCGAAAGCCGTAAACGTAAGTTCAGAGACAATAAAAGGCAGCATACGACAAAAATGCGACTTGAAACACAACATTTGCGATTCACTGATGCACAATACTTGCAGCAGCGTCGCGACGCGCGATACTAGTAGAAACGAAATTAGTAGACAATACACAAAGGAATAAAGGGCACAATCCATGCAACACGCAACTTCCTGTCTTTCTTCAGCTCTGCTTGCGTCACTTGGCATTTACAGAACTCACGGGACTGGCGGACATGACGAAAAGAAACATAAATTCTTGCATCTCACATTTTGCTGTATATACATCTTTCTTAAGCTCTATTTGTGACATTTAGACGGTTTGTTCTTTGTTCTCTCTATTTGTGACGCCGTCTACTTATACATGTATCGGTGGGGCTGGTGGCACTGTCTCCGACATAAGTTACTCAAGGTGTGTTTATCGAAGATGTTTGTTTATTCTTGTTGCATTAAACAGTGTGTGTATACATATGGCACCTTACCAATACTGAGCTGAAATATGGTGTGCAGACAAAACTTCTAAAGAATTACTTCTAACGACAGAACTTCCAAGTCAAAACTTACACGCGTCAAAACTTCCAATGAAATAACTTTCAATGACCAAATTTCTAAACGGCAAAACTTAAATGGCAAAACTTCCAAGCAACAAAACATC
This sequence comes from Chirona hameri, assembly GCA_036785665.1. Classification (NCBI taxonomy): domain Eukaryota; kingdom Metazoa; phylum Arthropoda; class Thecostraca; order Balanomorpha; family Balanidae; genus Chirona; species Chirona hameri. The sequence continues at coordinate 72,060 of JAXIVJ010003033.1, forward strand.
TTACGTCAAAACTTCCAAAGCAAACACTTCTTCACGACAAAACTTCCAATTAAAAAACTTTGGTTAGGTTAGGTTAGGATGCTTATAAGTTTTTGCATTGGAAGTTTTGATGCTTGGAAGTTTTTTCATTAGAAGATTTGATTGTTAGAAGTTCTGCATTAGAAGTTGTGACGTGGAACCCTGAAATATATTGTAAATTTATAGATTTTGCCTTACTCAAGTACCTATGTCTGAGTTACACGTGGAGCTTGTTCAAGATCGGTGTGGCAAAATATAATCATTGCATCATCTTATGGGCAAACAATATAATATAATTTATTAACTTATCGAATTATACGTGTAAAATAACCCATACAACATGTGTCGCATGGCTTTCGTAGACATGTGACCTTTTGTGACCTGATGACCTTGTGACCTTGACCTTTGCTTACAATTTCACTTTTACTTATGCAGGAGATACATTATACAGTTTGGAGTACTTTGTGAGATAATAGTTGCAATATAAGGCTTTGGATGGAAATTATAGCCCAAAAACCCAAATACTTAAATGTTGACACTTGACCTGACCGTGACCTGACATGTGACCTTATTTTAAGAATTTCGGGTACGCGTTAGATTCTTCTCACTGAGAGCTTTCGATCGCCGCCTTGCGCGTCTCTCTGCGGTTATTGGTTCGGAAGATACGAGGGGGGGTTTATTTATTTTTAAAAAAAAATTACCCCCCAGCGCTGGGCGTTCGGATGGAGACCCCAGCGCCGCGCGGGTCAACCCTCGCCCGGGTAGGGGGATGGATGCCAGCCCCCGCCCCCTCGGTGTTTCGGGAATAACTCGCGTAGTTTATAACGGATTGCAATGGAACTTTCAGTACCCTACTGTCGAACAATTTGACACATACTCTGAAAATTTTGCATTTCTAACCCACATGACAGGCGCAACTGGCGTCCCGCAGTATCGATGCTTGTAACTTGTGCAGTTTCCGAGTGTTTGCTGTTCAGGCGCATATGCACAGGTTTTTCCAGGTGACAGTTGTGGTTTCCACTGAGATTGTGACCTCGATTGACCTTTTCAGAGGTCAACTGAGGTCATTGCCTCCCATGACTCAGATGACTTTTTGTTTGGCTTCTGGATGTTACTAGAACATTTTGTGACGCTGATTTCAAGTTTAGGATCCATTTTACTTGTATGTTCCACTGGGGTCATGCGCTTCCACAGTCAACCGAGGTCACTGACCTCAGATGACATGACGTGACCTTTTTAGAATTTGGCAGTTTTTAGGACATTTTGTGACGCTGCTTTCAAATTTGGCACCCATTAAGCATTATGATATGTTCATTCACGATTCTAGCTCGATAAAATTCAATGTATACGCATTTACAATTTTAATGACTTGTGGGTCATTGACATGACCTCAGAGGTCACCTAATGACCCAAGACCTTAAAATCGGATATCAGCGGCTTCCTCTCATCACCAGGAACACGCTCGTTTTTTTTTAATCGAAGCTCTAGCTCAATTAAGTGCGAAACGCTAGGGGGGGTCGTACCCCCCCCCCCCCTACCCGAACACTTAGTGATTTTGCCCTACCCGGGCGAGGGTTTTAACATAAGTTTTAACTGAGATGTCGGGAGTATTGTCCGGAGTACTGAGAAATCTCCAAATCTTAATTTCTTCCTTCCAAAACGGCCTAGTTGCTGAGTTTCAACGGAAAAACCGTTGGGTTTATTTGGTTTTATTTTAAATGGACAAATCTCGTGACGTTTCGCGTACGTCATGAGTGTGATTTCTACGGCACTTCGTTTTCATTTGAACCGACTGCCACCGAAACGTATCATGTGCTTGGTAACATAATTTCAAGGGAGGCTCATTCTTCGTCTGGCGTAGCCATTGGTTCAAAATCCGTTTCACGAAGCTGATTCGTCTAGATTGCGCTATCGCCGCTGTTATGGTCCAAGTAAAAAACGACGAATCTGAAATATCATGTGACTAAATAATTGGGTCAATTTTGAACCAATTTCCAATTGAAAATTACAAAAGGATGCTTCGTGAAAAGACGCATTTTTGACGGGTGGCTGGTCGCGATACCTGATACCTATCGATTGATGTTTGACAATGTTTGTTTTTTGTTGACGTTGCCTTCTCGCTTTGTTATAAATATTATTAGCCAGAACTTTGTCAGTTTTCATTGGATTTTCAATTGAAAATTACAAAAAGATGCTTCGTGAAAAGACACATGTTCTGATTTGTGGATGGTCGCAGTATCTGCAATATATCGATTGAGTTTTGACAATTTTTGTTTTTAGGTGATTACGAGCGAGCGCGAAGCGCTCGCTCGTCTTTCCGTGGTATATGAGACATCTGAACATGATCTGGTCGGGTCGGGTCGGGTCGGGCTGGCCCGACCCGACCCGTGGCAACGCTTTTGAGAAGCTCATATCTCTTCAACCACACGTCTGATTGACAAGCTGACTTCTTTGCTGAGCAGCCCCATCCAACCTACCCTGTTTGAGACCGGTGCCGACTCATGTGGGTGACTACCACTGCGCGTGGCGCGTGCGGCGTGAGGTGTGTTGAAAAGTGTTTTCTCGCAAAAACTCTGCAACGGCTGAGCCGATTGTGTTTAAATTTGGTGTGTGGCTAGGGACCCCTCAGCCGCCAATTTTACACAAGTCAGGGGTGGGGTGCCTCTGCACGTGCGCACGTGCACACCCATATTCTATATCTCAGGAACGGCTGAGCCGATTGTGTTCAAATTTGGTGTGTGGTTAGGGACCTCTCATCCGCCAGTTTCCCACAAGTCACGGGTGGGGTGCCTCTGCACGTGCGCACGTGCACACCCCTATGCTGTACCTCAGGAACTGCCGAGCTGATTGTGTTTGAATTTGGTGCATGGTTAGCGGCCTCTCAGCCGCCACTTTCCCACAAGTCATGGGTCAAGCCTCCGCAGGTGCGCACGTGCGCACCCTTTTGTGTATCTCAGAAACTACTTGCCCGATCAAGTTGAAATTCCCCATACATTTCCTTCGCGCTCGCTCGTTCATCGCCAACTACGCGCCTCCCTGGTGTTTACTTGCGCCGACACCAAGTTAGCAATATTATTGGACACAACTTTGTCAGTTTTCATTGGATTTCCAGTTGAAAATAATGTCAACACGGGTCTTGAAAAGGCGCACCTTTTGATGGGTAGCTCGTACCGGTAGCTGCAATATTCACTGCAGTTAACTGCATTCACTACACATCCACCACACACCGATGAACACACAAACACTATAACACTAGGTATATTACATTTATTTATGCACATGCACATTAGGGTGTTTCATTTTGCACTTATCAGGAATTAATTGGCACCCTAACTTTCCTGGTTCCGTTTTTCATGCTGATTCCGAAAATGAAGTCCGTTTTTGCCGGAAATGAGTCCTAAGGTGGGTAATTTTCCTTTGTTGTTGGCATTCTCGCCCTTGCGGCCATCCTAAGCGGCTTATGGATATATAGTCCAGGAAATTCGATCACATTCTAACCTAAAAGGGTGTTTGCGTCATCAACATGTTTAATGGCACATTGTGCTCGTAAATTATATCCAGGTCATGTCAGGTCACTGACCTGTGACGGTATTCTTTAAGTCATGGTGCTCATTTGTTTCAAATTTTCGCGTTCAGCAAGGTATGTTTTTTACTAATCATGCATAGAAAGGGAACGAACATATCAACCAGTAAGACGCCGAAGTTGGCGATGAACGAGCGAGCGCGAAGGAAATGTATGGTGAATTTCAACTCCACCGGGCAAGTAGTTTCTGTGATACAAAACGGATGCGCACATGCGCACGTGCAAAGACACCCCACCCCTGACTTGTGGGAAAGAGGCGGCTGAGAGGTCCCTAACCACACACCAAATTTGAACACAATCGGCTCAGCCGTTCCTGAGATATATAATAGGGTGTGTGCACGTGCGCACATGCAGAGGCACCACACCCCTGACTTGTGGGAAAGTGGCGGCTGAGAGGTCCCTAACCACACACCAAATTTGAACAAAATCGGCCAAGCCGTTGCGGAAATTTTGCGAGAAAACACTTTTCAACACCCCCCCACTCGGCACGCGCCACGCACAGTGGTAGTCACCCACATGAGTCGGCACCGGTCTCGAACAGGTTAGGTTGGATGGGGCTACTCAGCAAATAAATCTGCTTGTCAATCGTGCGTGTGGTTGCAGAGATATTAGCTTCTCAAAAGCGTCGCCACGGGTCGGGTCGGGTCGGGTCGGGACGACACCGTCGGGCCGGGCCGGGCCGCTCATATTTATATTTTTCCCATATACCACGGAAGGACGAGCGAGCGCTTCGAGCTCGCTCGTAACAATCGTTCGAATTCTAGAACAAAAGGTTGAGGAACAAAAGGCATAGCTGACTGCCACCTTTGACACAAGAATATATAGGCTAACTTTTGTTCTTCTTCGTTTTCTCAACGATAGATCCAAAAATATTTTGTCGTTTTCGAAATAGCTGGTAGATTTATCGTGTTTTATCTTTATTATTCCCTAAAAAAAACTTTCTAGGGAAGCGGAAATGAAGCAGAACCCACGATATCTATAACCTTTTGTTTAATGTATTTATTTATTTATTTATTTATATATGTATTTATTTATTTATTTTATATAACCTCATCGCCGACGGGGTGAACCATTTATGGGCGGAGTCACACAGATAAAAACACACGCATTCACCTGCTTAAAATATCACATTACTGATTACATCCCTCACCCATAACCATCTATACCTATAATAATACAAAAGATCACCTAATAGATCCTCTATAATACAAAAGCGATGGTTAAAAGCTGTTGAATGACACAAATGGATTTAACCCTCGCCCTACGGGAGCTTTTTTCACCTTCGCCCTACGGGGAGGGGGGGCTGACAGCCCCCCCCTGTTAACTTCCAAACCAAGCAACTTAGAGCAATGCGGTAAGAACCAACATGTTGCCTATCATGAGAGGCATCTAACAGTATGCGATTTTTAGGTTTCAGGTCAACGGGTGACCTTCCAGGTTCAGTGAATGACCTCGGATTTACCACGTCCAGAACAGCGATTTTGCTCTTCAGAAAACCTAAAAATTAGAAATTGATAAATGTAAATAAAAAGGCATGTTCCTAGACCAGTTTTGGTTCATAAATACAAAAAATGTAATTATTTGTTCGTATCTTGTCAAAAAAAAGTAAAAAAGTAATTAAAAAAATGACGTCATCAGTTTCTTACACTTAGAGAGCCATCACTCAGTCAAAAATGCAGATATTGCTTTTAAATTGTGTATGGGTATTGTCCATACTCAGTTCTATCACATATATTCCGTTTTTTAATATCTTTGAAATTTTTAATTTTGTGGGGATTTTCCCCCCCAAAAAAGGTGTATTTTTTATTTTAGGGGTCAAAAACCCAAAATTTTGCAAATCCGAGATTGCCATTTTAAAGAGAATGCCATTTTGTATTTTTGGTGAATTGCGTTTGCAATTTGCATTGAAACTCTGTTTTCTACGATTTATCAAATATTTCTATTTTTTTACCAACATGACGTCATCAAAACATGATTTTCTCCCAAACTACTCAACTAATAAAAAAAAATGACAGCCTACGTATAATTGTTGTAAACTCAGCTACTAAAAATTTCAGCAAGATGCACCGCATATGTAAAAAGTTATTCAAGAAAAACCTCAGGGGGGCAGGCCCCCCCGTAGGGCGAGGGTTAAAATATAAGAATAAAATACGAAAGAAGAAATATGTGATGAAACAGTGAAGATAAATAGAAAAAATGAAGACAAAGGTAAAAATGAAAATGAATATAACATTAAATAGAAATAAAAAGTAGTAATAGTTACACACAGCAATACCTATCACATTTCGACACCGGTGACAAATAAAACGTACATAGCGCGTATAGTCTACCTACTTATAATGAAGCGACATATGACCTTACTTTGCCACGAAATGATGAGAGTGTCTGAGAACAGGTCCGCTGTGGAACATTTCTCTACGAGCCTATTAGCCAGTCTGGGCAGTCTCACAAAAAAATGCCCTCTATATGTATATGTATTAAATCAGACAACATCCACAGTACAGTAGCTATTCTGCGTCCACGTCATATTAAAAGGCAAGAGCATCAAGATATGGGACTAGAGGTAAAACACATACATACAACAAGCATTCATGATAAGCAAGTGCGCCGCCGAGCACCACCACGTTACACGCCATACAGTACGCACTACACCGACTCAGAGAGCAGCAGCTGCTTAAGTCTGCGCTTGAAAGGCGCCATTCTGAGGTCCCTAAGGCCTGGTGGAAGACCATTGAACAAAACACCACAATGGACAAAACGCCTAACCCCAGAACCCGTCTTAGCTCGAGGGCATGACAACTGCCCAGTCTGTCTGGTGTTATGCACTGTCGAGACATAGGAGAACATTTCGGCGATATCATGCGGGAGACCAGTTGCGAGCACAGATTTTAGCAAGCAGAGCTGATGGTATTTGACCAGTTGCTCAGCACTAAGCCACCCAAGTTCATTTAGCACTCCGGATATATGATCGTGTTTACGGCGACCGCTTATGACACGAGCACAGAAGTTCAGAAGCTTTTGAACCCGATGCATCTGCGTTTTGCCACAGGTGCCGTAAACAGACATGCAATACCGTATCGAGCTTACTACAAGGGCGTTCACAACAAAGGCCACGGTATATGATGGAAGGACGTGCTTCGAGTGAGATAGGGCGATCAGGGCACCAGTGCACCTGGCGACCAGTTGACTGATGTGGTCATCAAAGGAAAGGTGTCTATCCATCACTAGACCAATATTTTTTACTGTACGGCTTTCAGTTACAACGGATGTGCCAAATTTGATTTCGATTGGGGGGAGATCACGCAACGTATTTTTGGTTCCGAAAACAATAAGCTGAGTTTTTGATGTGTTTACTTTCATAGAATTAGAGCTGAACCAGTCCGAAACCACGGCAAGGGTGTTCTCCAATGACGAAATCAGTGCTACGATGTCATGTTTTTTGCCGGTTTTCCAAATTTGGACATCGTCTGCGTATTGAGCAATTTCAGCTCCATGAGCGTGCATGGCAAGATCATTGGAGAAAATTGAAAACACAATTGGACCCAGTGCTGTCCCCTGATACACCCCCATGGTGTTGGGCAGGGATGCCGAGCGCACAAGCTGACCGCTTCTGTCACGGGTTTGCACCTGCTGGGAGTGATTGGCTAGATATGACTCAAACCAGCGCGTGTCTACATTGTACAACCTAAGTTTGGAGAGCAGCGCGTCATGGTTCACCACATCAAAGCATTTTGAAAGGTCAGCTAGAATAAGTATCGTAATTTCAGTGTTATCCATACCAGAGAGAATGCGGTCCGAAAGCACCGTGAGTGCTGTTTCGGTCGAATGGCGCCGCCTGTACGCGTGCTGAGTACTCGAGAACAGGCGGTGTTTTTCGAAGTACGCGTTGAGTTGATGGTGAACAACACGTTCAACAATTTTGGCTATACCCGGTACAACAGAGATCGGTCGGAATTTGGAGGGATCAGACACGTCGGACGTTTTAGGGAGAGGCGTGACAAGGGCGTGCTTCCACGGCTGCGGCACCGAACCGGCGGTCAAACTAGAGTTAACAATATCGAGCAAGACGTGCCCAAACCCATGGAAGCACTGCTGCAACATGTAAACGCTAATGCCATCAGCTCCGCAAGATTTAGACGATTTCATGTTAGCGAGAGTATAAAAAAGTGATTCAAGAGTCACAGGTTGAACTTGAAACGAGCAGGTCAGAACACGCGGCAGTAAAACGGGCACAATCCGGCTGGGCGGAGGTACGGCAGCGGCAGTAGTGGGACCGACATCGACAAAATAACGGTTGAGCACGTCAGGCTGTACATTCAGGACTGTGCCAGCACCAGACTTACCACCCCCAATGATTGGCTTGAGGCAACGCCAAATTGAGGACCGGTTAGACTCGGCAATACACCGATGCACCTCGTCCCTACAGTCACGCCGAATCGCAGCCCTACACTCGCGGTTCAGCGCTTTATAGCGCGTGCGATCGCCGTTAGCCAGGGCTACACGGCGGGTGGCCAACAAATCGCTTGTCTGGGCTGACAGGTGCGGGGCAGCGGGGTTACGCAACCGGACACGGCGCGTCGGGGCAACCGCGTCCAGCACAGAGGTGAAAGAAGTCACAAAATTATCCCACTTCGTCGATGTCAGGCGCTCAGTAAAAACCTCTATCTTCTATCACAGTTGACACCCTGGCATATGGAATGCTGAACAGAGTTCGAGATTGTTTTCTTGTGGCGCGACAGGGTACATTGAGTGAGAATGACTGTAATACAAATGATGAATGGATTTTGCCGGTGAAAACGTTACGCAAAAACATGATATCGTATTGAACTCTACGCGATGATATCGTATTGAACTCTACAGACACTAGGCTAACATGTTTCAGTAAGTCACAATACAAAAGCGACGATTGAGAGCGCACCTGAGCGTTGAGCCACAATAAAAACTTATGCTCTATCCTTTCCAATCGAATGACATGAGATGAAGCGGCGCCTCCCCAAATCACGCTACAGTACTCCAAGCTGGAGCGAACGTGTGCGCAGTACGAAGCAATGACGGATCGATCATTGATATATCCTCTGGGGCTGGCTTTTCGGAATGATCGAATGAGTACACCATCCACACCGTCCACACCGTTAACACCATCCACACCATCCACACCATCCACACCATCCACACCATCCACACCATCCACACCATCAACACCATCAACACCATCCAAACCGTTCACACCATCCACACCATCCACACCGTTAACACCATCCAAACCGTCCACACCGTCCACACCGTCCACACCGTCCACACCGTCCACACCATCCACACCATCCACACCATCCACACCGTCCACACCGTCCACACCATCCAAACCGTCCACCGTCCGTCCGCACCGTCCGCACCATCCAGTTCAGGGCCAGGCTAGGGCGGGACGCAAATTCAAAAACAAATATCCGCTAGTTGATGCCAGACCTTGCTTCGCTTTTGGCGCTAGCTCGCACTACGAGCAACACGAAGAACGTCATGCAATACAACTGAAAGTAGTATTAAAGCTCGGAGGCGTCACAAAACCGCGAGACGTTAAAGGGAATAGTACACCTTGGGAAAAGTACGTGGACTGATGGAAAAGAGTGTCTTGATTACGATTCTGGCATTCATTTTTGCGACAAAAAAAAAACAATTCGTCATTATTGGAAAAATATTGATATTAATACATATGACGTCACAATAATCTTGCGTCACCAAAACGAGTTGTGACGTCATACCGGCAAAAGTCTGTCATATCTGGGAATTTCTGGAGCGAAGTCCTTAAACTTGAAAATCTGACCCTTGATAACCTCTGGTGACCTCAATATTGACCTGAGAAAAAAATGCCTGAACTTGTTTCAAAATGCATTCTGACGAGCTTTCAAACGGTGTCTTTGGTTTTTGTCTACGTCCAAAGAAGCCGAGTTAGAGGGGGCGTCGAAACGCCCCCCCCCCCCCCCCCGGCACTGCGAAGGTGGCGCCGAGCACCGGCACGGCGCGGATTAAGCTCCCCAACGATTATAGGTGGCTAGAAGCTGCAGTTCTTAAAATCATACCTAGATAGCGCTGTAATCGTCATTGGAATAATAATTGATAAAAATAAAAATCATAATTGAACCCCCATGTGGCAAGCTTCTACGAGCGTAACATAATCATTTGAATTGCAGTCATATTTATTTGATGAAGTTATTGCGCTTAAAAAGATGTGCTCTTCTCGATTTGCTAGGGGATTTACCTACCTTACAAGAGATTTTCTAGCAGGACCCAACAAATTTGAACACATGCGGGTGAGAATCTAGTAGGACGAAGTAGGCAAGGGTTTTCTTAAATTTTCGTTAAATTTATGGTTTCGAATGAAATTGTCTTGGAAAATGTGGACAATTTTCTCCAAGATAAGCTCATTCCGATTGCAGAAAACCATATAAATAAATCAGGGAAAAAGTGAAATGAAAAGAAGGGAAGATAAATATCGGTATCGAAAGAAGGCTACCGAACTGGGTAGGCATTGCTTACCTTGTCTACATGGGAGCACCGCCCCTGTTGTTTCCGGCGCTTCGAGTGCGAAACAAAAATCCACAACTGATTACTCGCCGTTAGTAACGACACCCGTTAGTGACATATTCTCATAACTGAGTATTTTCTCTTCTGTTACCAATTTGCTAAGACTTCTCGGTTTACTTCTGGGATTTGAGGGGCTTCTCTCTGGTTATAACCCCTCTACTCAGTTCTTCGTCTGTATCATTGTCTCTGCTGCTGACCGGAGTTCCCGTGGCCCGAACACGAATAAGTAGCTGCGTACGCAGCAGGATCTAGCGACCACAGCACGGAAACGCGGAACTCTCGCCAGTATCGCCGCAGCAATGATTCCGTGATGAAACTGAAGGAGTGCATTGCAATTACCATGTTCGTTTCTTGAGAAAAAATAGCTATGTACCTACCCTGTCTTTTGTAGGTGGCATGGTCAAACTTGAACTGTGGTGGCAAGCCAACTTTGATTTCCGGATGGCCGGAGCGGCCCAATTTACATTTTTGACCTGGGCGGTATGGAAGGTGAAACGGGTGAAACAACGTGGAGGCAAAACCAGTGCCAAGGCCATTGCCAGTCAGGCCTTATGGCCAACGCCAAAAAAAAACAACGTTTAAATTAACTTGTTGTAAATAGAGCGTGATTATTGTCTTTCCATGCGCATACAAATGCTTGCAAACAGGAAAAATTGACTACCGATGCCAGAATGGTTCTTTTGTTGCCTTTTGATCACTGAGAGGAGATGGGAAATTACGGCATAGTTTACAACTGAGTGGGCAAATTTTCGCCACTGGGTGGGCATTTTGGAGCACTGTGGGTGTAAAAGCCCACCCATGGGTGGAGCTTTTCAGAAAAAGCTGGTGCACTCACAAAATCGCTACACACGACTCGGGTGTCAGCTCCTGCCACAGGGGTTAATTTGGAAATTTACTCATGCATGGGGTGTCATTGTTGATGCTTCGCTATCTACACCCATGCCAGACACCTGCGTGGTGTGTCGGTGCCGACCACCACCGCATTGTGTGTTCGTCACCGCTGCATGGGGTGTCGAGGTGTCGCAACACTCATGCGGGGGATGTCGATTGACGCCTCAGCCGGGCGTATTGCGGGAGTTCGTTCACCACTGGGAAAAACGTAACGTCACCGCTGCATGGGTGTCGAGGTGTCGCAATACCCATGCGGGGGTGCCGATTGACGCCTCAGCCGGGCGCATTGCAGGAGTTCGTTCACCACTGGGAGAGGTGTGACGGTCGCCGCTGCTTGGGGTGTCGTGACGTAGACGCACGCAGACGGCGGCGCGGCGTTGGCTGCGCGCGCACATCACTGCCGGCCGGCCGCGCCGCCACGCCCGCCCAGTTGCGCCGCGGCATTGGCCGCGGCAGGTTGTTCAGAGTGCGTGCGTCGACCGCTGTCAGTGTTCAAGTTGCCGTTGAGTTGAGAAAGGCTGTCAATCGTGCTGTCGTGGACGGAGTTGTAAGTACCTAATTGTGAGTTGTGAGGTGCGTTCTTTCTTGCGTTCTTTTGATCTTAGAAATGTAGTTAGTTGTGAATTTGTGATCGATAAACATTAGGTATGATAGCGTCTATATGTTTCGTGCCCTCCCGTCACAACCAATTGTATTGCTTATCCGGTCGGAGCTGCACCGACTAAGCTTCTATAAACATATGAATATACGTAGCTGACTGTTGATCCATAGTAACTATGATGATTTATGAGTATGCTTGATTATGCTGATTTGTGATGCTGATGTTGATACATGTATCTGTTTACAATAATTAACGGTTTTGTTAATACAATGGTCTTGCACGGAAATGTACTAATTTGTAGTTGCTCAGATTGGGAAGGTTGGCGCAAGTCGTCAGAGTCAGGTCAGAGTGCTCAGATTAGCATGAGTCTTGCGAGTTGCGACACGTCTCTGAGCCGGCGCCCGGCGGCGGCCGCCGCCCGCCATGCGTCTACGTCACGACACCCCAAGCAGCGGCGACCGTTACACCTCTCCCAGTGGTGAACGAACTCCTGCAATACGCCCGGCTGAGGCGTCAATCGACACCCCCCGCATGAGTATTGCGACACCTCGACACCCCATGCAGCGGTTATCAAGGGTGTTCCGTTAAACCTATATACCTCATGCAGCGGCGATCACGGTTGTTCCGGTACACCTCCCTGAGTGCTGAACAAAACACCTTCTAGGCGACGTATTTTAGGTTGTGTGGGCATCACACGGGCTAGGGGTGTTGACACCCTGCGCAGGTGTTGATTTTTTTGTGAGTGTGGGGCAAAATGTCATATTGGTTGAGGCCAAAATTACAATTTAAACGCCAGGAAACCTTGAAATCTGACAAAAGTTGGTGCGGCAAAACATAAAGTTGGTGGGCCCCACCATTTTAATAGGAAACTCCACCCGTGTGCCCACCCAGTTTCTTACTTACGGGAGGCCCTGACGTCCGGCGCACCTTTGATATGCTGTCTAGATGCGCACTCAAAGGTCAAATAAAGCATGCTTTTCGTCAAAAGCATCGGCCTGGACTACTTATGAAACCCCTGATGAAAATGATTGGTATTAGAATAGATGCTTAAAGGGAAATAATGACCTTTTGATTTTGTTAGCAACAATTTCTTAGGCTACCGTTATGGTTTTCAAATTATTTTATTTAAATTTAAGAATTAAATACAATTATTCCCAAATTCAAAGTTGTAAGTTTGGAAAAAATACAAAACAAGTACCTTGTGTACTTAATGAAGGTCATTGACAAACTCGTCCTTCCATACCATTGTTTACATCGAGTGCGGCATTTTTGGAGGCTCTGTGACGTTTCCGATCAAACTGATCCGTGAAGCAATCCGTGAAGAATCCGTGATGCATGACTGACTATCAGTATAAGTCATGAATAACAACAACATGCAAACTATACCAACTCGAATGAAATAAGGGCGGAATGATTTGAACCCCAGGCAAGCAAGTATTCGCAAAGCACTCGGCACTGCGCCACAATAGCAAAGGGCAAGGGAAATGCATATTGGATACAATATTATTACGTCATAAGTTTCTGAAGTGTCAACTACTATGAAATACAGTGATAAAATACGTTTAATAATGATTAACAAGAAAATTAAAACTTAAAAAAAAATGAATAAGTCTTTAATTAGCTTTCAACTGAAAATCAGATATATTTTGCAATGCTACACAAGAATGGCACCAGTGACGTCATTAACGAAGCTTGCTACGGGACTTGGGTATACTAAACGGGAATATGGGATGATAGCCTTTGACGATACCCACTTCTCAGCATATAATCAGGAACAACTCGCCACAAATGGTTAAGTGCGCCGAGAAGCATGACAATGACTTTGTAAACAAATCGACGACGCTAAATAGGTCGCCGTCGATGTGCATCGATGAGCTTCCAATTTAATTGTCAGTTTTGTGTTATTGTTTGTTAGTTTTTTGGGGAAAAAATGATTATTTGTCATGATAATATAAAGCATAGTGTTATATACAGCCACAGACAAATTATACAAAACTCCTAATGTTGAAAACAAATGAATCGATTTTCACAAATTGAGGGTCGCAACCACCACCACAAATGAGGGCTATGCCGCCGTTGATGTGCATCGATGAGCTTCCGATTTCATTGCCACTTTTTCGAATCGCTGTTAGTTTTAGAGGATCTCGGGGCATATAATCACAACAAGCAGAACGCACAATATATTTCCACTCCATTGCGTAAAAAAGCAATACGGGAAAAGCCCGCAGTTCGATGAGGACCAAGAGTACTTGCAAGTACCGGTCGTTAAAAGTGTGGAACGCTTATCAACTATAACTTGAAATATCTTTCGGTAGGAAAGTTTTCATGCAAAATGTGATGAATTTACAATATATTTTGGTCTCGTTTGGCGATTTCAAGTGCTAACTCCATTTGTGTGGGAAAAGGACATTATTTCCCTTTAAGGTTGTTAAAGATCATACAGTTTTTTAATTGCTCGCAAACACACACCTTTGTTTTGTTGGCATTTCAGTGACCATGACTGTTAGTGTTTCAACGTTTCACTAACGTTAAGCTCCACTCCACAGGCTCCACTGTGCACTTTTGCGTGATGCGTTTTTTCGATTTATCGTTTTATCGTGTCGCTTTTACGTTTTTTCACTGTCTAGCTTTTTCGCTTTCTAGCTTTTGCACTTTATCGTTTCAGCAAGCATTAACACATGTTTCACGTGACACACTTCGTTAGGGAACTTCCGAGACGAATGGAACTGCGACACAATCGGATTATCACATTATTTTTGTTTCGCCGCGATATTGTGATCCAAGATAAAGTTTTCTTACATCAAACCCACACTACATTGTAGTTTTGACCTTTTGTCTCACTCTTGCTCACCTATACTGCTTATTTCCCACGCCGTTGCCTGTCGCATCGGTGGCCGAGAGGTTATAGGCGATGGTCAAAATGGTATGGTTATCCGAAGATTACGGGTTCCAAGCCCATTCAGGCGGCTTTTTCGCCGTATAAATTTTTTATCTAATAAAAGACGAGGCGAAGCACAAACAGATGTAATTTCCCAGGAAAACTTGCATACAAAACGTCAACAATCGTTGTTCCGCTGCGCACAAAGCTTAATTGAATAGGTATGTATCAATATATGAGCATGGTAAATACCTGTTGTGTACGGCAGAGCTCGGTTCGATTCTTACCGTACCGATTACGCACTTTTTCATTTATTCACTTTCTCATTTCGTTCAGTGGAGCCTGCACTGTATATTATACAGTGCAGGCTCCACTGAATATAACACGTAGTTAACATTTTTATGAACGTGAGAAAACGCAAAGTCGACCTGATAAAACGTAAAAGCGAAGCGATAAATTGCAAAAGCGCGCAGTGGAGCCCGGCAGTTAGTGTTTCAACGTTTCACTAACGTTTTTCAACATTAGTGTTTCAATGTCTTATTATAATAAATCAGGCAAAATGTATAACAATAAAATCGACTATTAGGTCTACTTAGGGTCTACATAATTATATTTAGGGCATATATTATTAGTAGGCGCTATAACAAACACAATAGCAACACAGTGCCATTACTGCCGTGCTATGGCACTTCAGGAGCCTAAAAGTCGTCTTTCGGAGACCTTCCCGACAGCTCCCCATTGTGCGTTACCGTCACGCCAGTCATTATCAGTGAAGGCTTTTACCGGTGTGTCGGAAGTCGGCCCACCTAATGAGGCGTGACCTGCTAACAACAACAGCCATAATGGACGGAGGGAAACCCCGATAAAATGGAGAACAAATCACGGCGCACGGTGGACTACTAACCTATTTCGATATTCAAAATATATAAAGAGAAATGGAACATGATGTTCATTTGGATATATGGCAAAGTTGCAAATCCTGGTTATACTTAGACAAGTTGAGTGTGAGGAGTCCCGGTCGACAATTCAGTTTTATGTCTCAGAATGCTTATAGTTTTATCTCCCAATTTAATGTTTTCACTTTCATTATCATCAAGGCCGGACGCATGTGAAAATGTGTCGGGAAAGGCAAATATTATGATTTTAGATGTACAAAACTTTGGTAGTCGATCTTTTCCGGCTGTACTGTAAAAACAACAGCGTACAAGTTCTGTGAAATTAGTCATAATAGCCGCTGTCACTAAGTATTATTGCACTGAAATGTTTCTGAAAGATTCTGAAAGTTTTGAAAAACTACACAACTTTAACATGCGATTTTTGGCTAGAAATGTCCCTCATAATTTTGTAATATAAAGGTAAGAATAAAATATGATGACAAAATTGCGGTTTGGTGGTAATAAGCTAGATAAGTATTGATATAATCTTCTAGAAAGTTTCAGGAAGATTCTATCAATACCTATCTTGCTTATTAACACCAAACCGCAATTTTGTCAAGATATTTAATTCTTACCAACATATTAACAAATTATGAGGGACATTTCTAGCCAAAAATCGCATGCAAAAGTTGTTTAGTTTTCCAAATTTGCAGAATCTTTCAGAAACTTTTCAGCTTAACCCGCCATTGACTAGGGGAGGGGGCGTTTAACGCTCCCTGATGAATTTTAGTAATAGCTAAACAAAACAATAGCGCTATCAACGTACAACTCCGAGTACCTTCTTCCAGATCGATTTGACGTCTTCTGGAAAAAATAAAGCAATTATGTCGTACAAATTTCGATTTATATCGAAATTAGTGACGTCACTACCCACGACCTGCTAAATACCAAAACACCAAAACCAGCTAACACCAAAACCAGCTAAAATGTAACAGAGTTTTAACAGATGAACAGAACAGAGTAACAGATGTAACAGCTAGCAGTTTACACCAAAACCAGCTAAAATGTAACAGACCGTACAAATGCCATATTCTGAGCAAAATGCAACCCAAAAATGTAAAAAGATAGAAAATGACAAAGGCTACAACATGGCTATCTCGGAATTGTGAAAATTTACTAGTCTAGAAACATATCTTGTTTATGTATATTTATAAATTAAACAAATTTGACCTTCAGTGACCTGAACTTGACGCGAGTCCTGAACTTGACATTAACTTCATGTGAATGAAGTCAGGTGGTAAGATGACATCACTATCGAATTATACCTGGAAACTAACTCATAAAACATGTGTTGCATGACTTCATACATATTTTGAGCATAGTGCTCTTTTATAACCTGACCCTGACCTTGACCTTGGCCAACAATCTCACTTTAGCTCATGGGGATGTGTATCATACCTTTGGCAGCACTTTGGGTGATCATGATCGTAATCGAAGGCTTTGGATGGAAAGTATGGCCCATCAACCTCGATTTTGACCTTTGACCTGACCGTGACCTGACATTTGACCTCACTTTGACATTTTTGAGTATGCTTGAGATTGATCTCATTGAGAGATTTCGATTGCCGCCTTGTGCGTCTTGCTGCGATCATTGGTTCGGAAGATAACCAGGGGGAGGCGTTTAACGCCCCCCCCCCCCCAGTTAATGGCGTTCTGCTGAGTCAGTCATGGCAATGCCGTCATGAGAGTCATGGCCAATGCCGGGTTAATAATCCTTCGTGAAAATGGCTAATATGATCTTCCCGTAATATGTCGTATCCCTCATATATATATATATATATATATATATATATATATATATATATATATATATATATATATATATATATATATATATATATATATATATATATATATATATATATATATATATATATATATATATATATATATATATATATATATATATATATATATATATATATATATATATATATATATATATATATATATATATATATATATATATATATATATATATATATATATATATATATATATATATATATATATATATATATATATATATATATATATATATATATATATATATATATATATATATATATATATATATATATATATATATATATATATATATATATATATGTATATATATATATATATATATATATATATATATATATATATATATATATATATATATATATATATATATATATATATATATATATATATATATATATTTGAGTTAACAGGGGCGTCGACACGCGACAAAAACTGGTGCGACTTTTTGCTCGGGGGGCGGCACCTAGCATGGGGGCGGCACCTGGCAAGGGGCGGCACCTGGCAAAGGGTGCATACACGTTCAAATTTGTATCTTTCCAGGTTTTTGTCGAGCGAAATTTCGTTACCCTACCTGATCGTAAACAGCCGATCGTATCTTATCTTTTCTTCGTTAACATTTCGGTACGTAGGGTTTGCGTGACCGTAAGTTTAACTAGTCAGTCCAGCTCCAACTCCAAAGTAGGTATAATAAATCTTGTGGGGCATTCGTCCATTAAATTAGGTGCATTGTCGTCGCTGCCGCTGAATGAAGGTCATCCTGGCAATATGTTAAATCAAGCGCTGAAGGGAGTCAACTACACCATGTCAGTTGCCAGATAAATTTCTTAGGTTTTCAGCGGAGCGCTCTGCCAACTGGGCTCATGAGTGGTCTGTGACGAGCTGTTCTGCAAACATTATTACGGTTTTAGAGCAGCCGTTCGCCGTTGTATCTATTTATAACTAATTATTTGCCTGTTGGATTGGATCTCGGTACAGTTTTCCCTAGAGATTCGTGCTTAAAATGAATGCCAATCTTATATTGTCACTTATACATCACTGCCACGCCGAACTACCGCCGTCTGACTTGTGAGTGAATCCTCTCCGAATACCTGAACGAACGCTGCTCCTTGAGTAACACCGTTCCAGGACCCCCGCTCTTCGGAACATTTCACCCTAGTGGTTTTTAGCATCACCGAACACTCTCCTCCAAGTATCGTCCTCTGCCACGAACGCCTTCACCACCCTCTCCACGTTGACCTGGTCCAGCAGCGACTGATGGATGTGGCAGACAAGGAGATCTGAGAGACGCCTCTCACCCATGCTGTTCCGCAGCCACGTCTTCAATTTGCGAAGTTTGCTGAAGATCCGTTCAGCCTCAGCCGATGACACGGGGACGCACCGTAATATGTCCAACAGCTTAGCTGTTTCGGCATAAGGTTCTTCAGGATAGGGGGCGAGACGGCCACATGCTGCCCCGGTCCTGCTGAGGGGTGAGACGGCCGTACGCTGCCCCGGTCCGGTTGATGGGCGAGACGGCCGTTCGCTGCCCCGGTCCGGCTGAGGGGTGAGACGGCCATGCCCTCCCTCAGTCCCGGTCCGGCTGAGGGAGGAGACGGGCATACGCTGCCCTGGTCTGGCTGAGGGGCGAGTCGGACATACGCTGCCCCGGCCCGGCTGAGGGGTGAGACGGCGGTACGCTGCTCTGGTCTGGCTGAGGGGTGAGACGGCATTTTGTATGTGGATTTTCATGTTATAAAGGTAGGCATGTACTTGTTAGCGGCGCGAAATTTTTACGGTTTTGCCTGATAAAACCCAGAAATATAGGCCTTGTTGAGGATAATAAGCTAAAAATGATATTCATTCAATTCAGCGTTACGACGAACCGATGACGATTACTATGGCTTCGTTATGACGATGACTACCGATGTGACGCCGCGAAGCGGCATGAAAATTTTAATTTTAGGTCCTGGAAAATGAAATGTTAATATTGGAACCAGACCGTGAGGTGAGATGGCTTGGGGAGATGGTCCTGGCCTGTTTCCACTATTAGCTCTTCGGTCCAGCGAATTGTGCACCGCTGGAGCAGCTTCCGGGTGCCGATATCCTCGTCTTTGCGTTCGCGTCGCCTTTTTCGGAACTCGGCAAACTAGCTAAACATGTAGCCTGCTTGAAACTTAGAAGTAGTATTTTATGAAGGGTATGGGCCATGGGGCCAGCAATTACCGCCAAGGAGAGCCTCAGCACTTAATGAGATTATTTTTCCCATTTTCCAAATTTGTATAAACAATTGCGAAATTTGTGTCATGCCGCGAAGCGGCGCGAAATTTTCCAGTTTTTGACACTAGATAGTTGGATTTTTACTGCACTGCAAAGGAAAATTTTACGATTTTATTTTATTTTTTTCCCTTAAAAGGTGTGTGTGTGTGTGGAAGGGGGTCGACCCTCCCCCGCCTTCTAAAAGTGGGGGGAGTTTTCCCAGACCTCCCCCTGGGCAGGTCCCCGACCCTCCCGTCGGCGACGCCCCTGGTTGACAAATATTGCAGCACACACTCTCCTGAGAGGAAAATTGTTAAATTGTTTTGCACTACCATCCCCCCCCCGAATTCAAAAACGTATCAGACTTATCAAATAACCATTTTGAAACCCAAGAAAACATTGCACCAGGTGGGTCAGAGTACAGCACATTACCGCTCATTATGACCGCGCCGACCACGGATAGCAGGCGCTCCAGCTAGAGCAGGCGCTCCAGGCGACGGCTAGCAACCCCTGGGCATGCTCGAGGGCCCCGTTCACAGACTCAATGGCCTTCTGGATAAGCTTGAGAGGGCCCTGAACAGACTCAATGGCCCCTTGGCAAGCCGAGAGGCCCCTAAGCAGACTCTAATAGCCCCTGGGCAGGTTCGAGAGGCCCCTGAACAGGATCAATGGACCATTGGGAAAGCTCGAGAGGCCCCTGCACAGACTAATGGCCCCTAGGCAGGTTCGAGAGGCCCTTGAACAGACTCAATGGGCCCCTGGGCAAGCTCGAGAGGCCCCTGGGCAAGTTCGAAAGGCCCCTGAACAGATGCAATGGGCGCCTGGGCAAGCTCGAGAGGCCTCTGGGCAGGTTCTAATGGCCCCTGGGCAGGTTCGAGAGGCCCCAAAACAGACTATAATGGCCCCCTGGCCAGGCTGGAGAGGCCCCTGAACATACTCAATTGGCCCCTGGACAAATGGACATTCTCTAGAGGCCTCTGGGCAGGTTTTTGGGGCCCCTGAGTGGGCTCAATGGGCCCCAGGGCATGCTCGAAAGGTCCCTGTGAATGTTGTTGCGCCCTTCAGTGGGCTCAATGGGCCCATGGACATGTTCGAGAGGCCCCTGGACAGTTGTTGGGCCCCTCGGTGGGCTCAATGGGCCCCTGGACATGCCCAAGAGTCCCCCTGGGCCGGCTTCGAAAGCCATTCAGTGTCTCTGAGGGCCCTTGACATGCACCAGAGTGACCCTTGCCTAGTTTGAGGGCTCCTCTGTGACTTTTTGAAAGCCATATAGCTAATGCAAATGGTATCTGGGCCAATCTCGGCGGGCCCCCTGTGACCCGTAAGGGGGGGGGGGCAAATCACGGGTGGAGTATCCTATTCAAATGGTGGGGGAACTGCCCCACCAACTTTGTGCTTTGTCCCACCAACTTTTGTCAGATTTGAAGGTTTCCTGGCGTTGAAATGGCCATTTTCACCTGAACCATTGCAAACAACCAGTCTATATCCCACCAACCTTTCTGAAAAGCTCCACCCATGCTTTGTATTGGCTTTGAACTTAGATAGCCATTATTTTTTATTTGGGCGTTATTGAAATGGCGAAGATACGAAGGTAATTTTCCCCAAAACTTAGCCGTTTTTAAGCAATTTTAATTCACATTTGCAAAATGGGGTCTAGGCTAGTGCCGCCGCTGATTGGCTGACAGACACTTTTTCACCGAATCCCACCTTGTCAGCCAATCAGCGGCGGTCTACAGCTCAATAATGACGTCATCATCCCAAATCGAAAACCTTAATTTGTATAGAGTTAAGTGACTTCTCGAGAGAAAAAATATCACCATCGTTTTCAGCAGCACTTACTTAATATTTTCAACTACAACCAGCGTATATTTGACAACTTTCAGAAAGGTGAAACATTCCCTTTAAAGGAAATAGTTCACCTTCAACATGGGGTTTTGAACTGAAATAGCAGTTTGGTAGCCCGTGTTGAGAAATGCCTATCTGCAACTGTTCTTGTCTGAAAAGACTCTTCAGCCGAAGATATTTGACTTCTTGGCGAAGAAATGCGGCGCATATCTGATATACCGTACCATCTGAAACTTCCAGCACTGCATGGAGCATGCGCAGACCAATAACGCACACCATAAACTTAATAATTTACGACCTTCTGTCCTGAATTGGCGCGATGTAGGACCATTTTTGAAAAGAAAAAAAGAAACTGTATTAAAAAATATAATACAATCCTGCTCTGATAAATTTTCCGAAGGTGAACTATTTCCTTTAAGAACTACTTAAGCCTGAGTCTGCACCAAAAAGACATATCGATGGGCCATGGCCGCCATGATACGGCATCACCTTAGCAGGATATAGGGACGGCAAATATTCGTTGCGGCACTTGGCTGAGGGGCGGCACCTGGCTGAAGGCGCCACACCAGGCTGAAGGGGCGGCGTCTATCTGAGGGGTGGCACCTGGCTGAGGGGCGGCACCTGACTGAAGGGGCGGCACCTGGCTGAAGGGGCAGCACCTGGTTGAAAGGGCGGCACCTTGCTGAAGGGGAGGCACCTAGCTGAGGGGCGGCACCTAGCTGAAGGGGCGGCACCTAGCTGAAGGGGCGGCACCTTTCTGAAGGGGGCGGCACCTGGCTGAAGTGGCGGCACCCGGCTGAAGGGGCAGCATCTTCTGAGGGGCGGCACCTGCTGAAGGGGAGGCATCTGGCTGAAGGGGTAACACCTGACTGAAGGGGCGGCACCCGGTTGAGGGGTCGGCATCTTTTTGGGGGGCAACACCTGGCTGAAGGGCGGATCTGTCTGAGGGGGCGGCACCTGGATAAAGGGGCGGAACCCGGTTGAGGGGTCGGCATCTTTGTAAGGGGCAACACCTGGCTGAAGGGCGGCATCTTTCTGAAGGGGCGGCACCTGGATGAAGGGGCGGCACCCTTCTGAAGGGGCGGCACCTGGCTGAAGTGGCGGCACCCGGCTGGAGGGGCAGCATCTTCTGCGGAGCGGCACCTGCTGAAGGGGCGGCACCTGGCTGAAGGGGCGACACCCGGTTGAGGGGGCGGCATATTTTCGAGGGGCAACACCTGGCTGAAGGGCGGCATCTTTCTGAGCGGGCGGCACCTGGCTGAAGGGGCGGCATCTTTTGAGGGACGGCACCTGACTTGGGTGGCGTCCGGTCAGTGGCGGCACTTGGTATGTGACGGCGCCTCGTCGAGGGCGGCACCTAGACGGTGGCGGCACATTGGGACATCCAAAAAAGTGGTGCGACTAGTCTGAATGGTCTGTTAGGCGTCGACGCCCCTGTTTGAGTAGTGTCCGTTTTGCACTCAAAACACATCAAGGTGTTCGTGTCTGTCTGCGAATGGAATGCGGGTTAAGCACGTGCGTTAGTGAGGTTGGAGTCTTTCATCCAGGAGATTGCCGAGAATTTAATCCGAGCCAAGGTCCCGGCCGGCCGTGTGGTACAGGGCAGGGAGGGGTGCTGGTGGAAGGGGTCATGTCTGGGGGATGAGAGAGGAGGGGGGGGGGGGGGGGGGGTACGAACCAACAATGGCCTCGAAACCCGCTCTAAAAGGCACCAAAACTCCGTCCAGGGCCGCTGCAACTCGGCACGTATCAGTAGCTGCACATACCGCACCGGCGTGATGTACCTTGTGCCCCTCGTAACTCGGTGTCCATCATGTACCGAAGTGAAAAATATTGGACTCACTTTTGACAGAACCTTGTCCTGGGATGATCATGTGACTTCCATCAGTCGCCGCTGTATGGGCATGTTAGCCGGTCTCTCGCATGTGCGTCACCACTTGACCGACGGTGTCATCACGACACTGGTGTCAGCTCTCGTTCTCTCGCAGGTCCGCTACTGTCTCTCGGTGTACGGTAACGGTCCACAGAAAAACTTCGACAAAATCCAGAAGATCATCAATTGTGTGTTTTTTTATCAATTTTGCTCGCGTGATCTTCGGGAGGCGCAAATTTGACCACGTATCCGACCTGCGGGAGAGGCTGGGCTGGCTTCGGGCGCGTCAACTGGCTGACTTATGTACAATGTGCCTCACGCACAAGGTACTGGAGTCCGGGGAACCTGAGGCGCTGACGTCTGTCCTCCAAGTGAACGGTGCCTTGCGACAGCGACGCACCAGGCAGGACAGTCTGCTTTATGTCCCCCGTTCTAGAACTGAGTCCGGGAAAAGGCGATTTTGTATTCGTGCTCCCAGCCTGTACAACTCTATTCCTGATGGACTCGCGGAGCTTCTGCCGCGTACTGAAACGTCAACTTTTAGTCGCTGCGGCTGAGTGAGCCGCTGCCGCGTGACTGCACTGGGCATGCCGATGTACCGAGTGTATGGCTTTCTGTGATGTGTTTTAGAGCGATCGTGTGTGTGTATCCAACCCCTTGTGTTTCCTATGTTTGACTCGGGGCGTAATAGCCGCTATGTCAGTGGATAACCCTACGACTGTGAATACAGAATACAGAATACAATACATCCCTGTGACGCACAGCCTTTTTCACATGGTGACCGGCTCACTGGCGGATCCAGCCTCTATCCGTGTGGGTCTTTTTGTGTCAAAAAGTACCCCCATTTTGTTTTTGTATCCGTAGATTTGGACTGGTCACCTTATTTTGGTATTTGAGCTGAAGAAATTCACTTCAAATTCACGAAAATTTATTTTATGTTTTTTTCTTCTCCGAAAACAACTTTTATTTTATTTGTGTTGGGTAAAAAACCAAACATTTCCCAAATCCGAGATAGCTATTTTGAAGAAAATGTTATTTCCTTTCTTCTGACGTTTTTATTTGCAATTTGCTTCAAAACTCCACTTTCTACGATTTTCCAACATTTATCGTTTTTACACCAAAAATGGTATGGCATGACGTCATTAAAACGTCATTATCTCCCAAAATACATCAATTTCATTGACATTTGGTGAGAGAAGTGGGTTTAATTGATGCAGCATAAGGTAATAAAAGTTCAACGTTCTTATCTATCATAGTTTTCAAGTTACTGAGAAAATCAAGGAGAGGCAATTTCTGCCCCCCCCCCCCCCCCAGCGGGGCGTGGGTTAAGTGTCACTGGGGCTACTTGAATTGCATCAGGTGCGTTGTTTTGTCTATCAAATACAAACTTCAAATTAAATCACTCGAGAGAAGAAAAAACTTCCGTTTTCATGAAGTTTTCTCCTCAAATCATTGTTTTCACGTTCAGTGCAGGGAACGAAATATTTTTGCTTGGGTGTCAGAGTGCAAAATTTGAGCCAGACCATGAGAGTGGAAAATTATGTAGAAAATGGTAAATGATACAGTGATGGTACAAACAGGTACATACAATGGTTCTGAATATGAAAAGCAGTAGTTTGCATTGAAATAATGATTTTTTTCCCAATATTTATGTCAGAATCAATACCACAATTCATAAATTGAGAGTGAAAAATTCACTCATAAAATGGGGAGTGAGAGTGGACAATTATTAATATTTGTGTGGCAATGTCATTTCCCACACAAATCGACAAATTTTCGGACACTGCCCCTCGCCAGATTCCTGGGGGGGGGGGGGGCTTTCCCCCTGATGCCTCCCCCCTCCCCTGGATCCGCCAGTGGATCGGTTCAAGTGCAACTTTTCGACAAAACCGACACACAGCCCAGACCGGCACAGCAGTACGCTGATGTAGGTAACCCGTTGCGGCCTGGAATATTTAGTTGTGTACGGGGTAAGAGCGACGCATTTATATTTAAATTAGCCCGCGCCGTGTCGGTGGTGGGAGGGTTAGACATCCCATAAGGTTAAGGTTTTTCGAGGACAGCGGAAAACGGCGACGCGCAGCGCCGCTGTTTTTGGCACAGCTGTTTGGACATAAATTACCCACATTATGTAAAATTATTGACCTCGGGTCATCTCACCAGACCAGGTCACGTGACCCCATCTCCAAAAAAAAGTTTGCTGTCGTACCACATTCACAGTTTTTGGGTGATCGGTTTCAAACTTACATGATTTCATAAGGTAGATATATATCTACAATTCATTTATCTTGGATTTGTATATCAGTGACCCAAGGTCGGGTCAATTTCGTGACCTCCCCATTATAAGTCAATGGGAAATATTAAAATGCTTCCTATTCCGAGGATACGCAAGTTAGCAGTCCAATTCCTTATGGATTATCATAGGCCATTATCATTATCATAGGCCACTCTTGATGACCTAGGTGAAATTTTTGTTCAGTGACCTCTATAGGGTCATCCTAGGTCATCCGAGGTCACCAACACCGTTTTGTCAATAACTCGACAGAATGAAGACAGAGAAGTGAAACCGGCACCAATGTGTTTGTTTGTGTTTGCTGTTTGTCACTTGTCCTTGACCCGAGGTCAAATTTATAAGTTGACCTAACCTAGTCCTCATGAACATTATTCAAACCACCTGGAGGAGACAAACAAGATGGTGGCAAAATGATTATATTATATTATTTATTAGGTAACAAGTTATTTGTGAGAAGAAAAAAATACCCCAAAATATATGGTGATCTCTAGTGACCTCTGGGGACCTAAATATTGCCCTGAGCCCAAAAATATTAAACTATTTTGAATTGAGTTCTGACGAGCTATCGAACGGTCTTTTTGGATTTCGTCTACTCTTTATAGGAGCCGAGTTAGGAGGGGTGTTTCAGAACCAATCAGATTGAGATCATCCCAATGATGTCATATTGGCAGCATTTGGTAGCAATGTAATTTCATATGACCCACTAAAGGGCTGACAACTATTAGTAAAGTATTCTTGGGTGACAACCCCCTGCGTCAGAGTTGAAATAATGAGCGTGACAATTGAGGCACAATAAGCCTGATCAAGAAAGTGAGTCAAAATACAGGTGAATTTTTGGGAGGTCTTTCAAGGGGTGTGGACGGCCGACGGGGTGCAAGCAATTATTGAATATAGGTAGGGAATTTACATACAGGATTTGCTATAGCTGTAAACCAAGTGTTCACATCAGTGCATACCATTTTATATCAATAATGAATTAGAGATAAAAATAAACTTGAGGTTAAGGGTGAGGCATTTCACTTGACATTCCTGAATCTACTGAGCAGTGAGCATTTCCTGAATGTCATGTCCTGAATGTGGATCTGCCTATTTCATTTTCATTGCGAATAAAAATCAGGCCTTTGGGATGACCTAATACTGATACATTGTTGGGCTGATTTGGTGGGTGCTTTGTTTTTAGAAGTGTTCATGCAAGGTTCGATGTTTGTAAATTATTGCGACTGCCTATCACTGAAATAATTGAGACACATGCAACTCCAGCCATTTTGCAACAGTGTAATATACTGATGTTGGAAAATAGGCTTGGCGCAGACCTATTTCCTTTAGGGATCATGTCAAGGTCAGAAACTGTCCTGCCTCTTTTGACGTCCCCAATCATTTTCCATTGATGTTAGACATGATTAGACATGACATGATTAGACATGATGTTAGACATGATCTGCCAAGACATGATTAATTTGTTCTGATACTGAACAACAACTCATATAAAGTGATTCCAAACAACCCAAACTTATGATATTTAGGTTTTGTAATTGTGACACATGGCCCATGCTGTACATTCTTATATGCTTCATAGCAATGCCTTTTTATTTTTGAAATTTTCTTATCTCTTTTAGGAAATGTTGTAAAACATTGGTAGGGCCCAGAGGCATTGGTAGGGCCAAATGAACATTGGTAGGGATTGGGCCCTACCAGACCCATAGAAAACGACGCCCCTGGTCAAAATATTTCACTGCAGATCAATTTGCGTCGGCAAAACCTCGCCATAGTGAAAAGCATGCTAAGCAAAAAACGAACTTCCGTCGGCGGATACCAAATTGACGCATATTTAAATTCCGAACTCTTTATTATAACCGAAGGTTGGTTGACCGTTGGAATAACGATATTCTTTAGAATTGTGTTTTCCAATGGGAAACTAACCTGAGCTGTTGAGATGGGGGGCGATTTAGGCTAGTGGCCGGAGATTGGGTCATTTTGATGCCCACGAGCACGAACGATTTTAGGGCAACGAAACTTTCAGGGTTTGGGGTGCCCAACTATCTGCGGGCGAAGTTAAAACTCTGCGAAAACTCGATTGCACGTGCCACGTGCACGCGCATCTTCCCCATGCTAAGTCTACGGGAGTTTTGACAAAAAAAAGCAACGGCCACGTTCTCGTGCACGGACGATTTTAAAACAACGAAACTTTCAGTAGGGGT
>JAXIVJ010003034.1:0-99794 GCA_036785665.1 Chirona hameri
GAGCGGGTTGTTGTGGTGTATGTCGGTGTGATGGTAGTGAATGAGGAGCGGCTTGTGGTGATGTATGACTGCGTGTGGTGATGTACTGACCGGTGCTGGGTGTAAAACGGGTGGTGGGTGGACGGGTAAATGGGTTCATGTCTGCGGGACAGTGATGGATGTGAACTGCGGATCGAGTTTTGTTTGGGATGTTTGTGGATTTGGATATTTGTGGTTTTAATGTGTATATTTTGGGTCGAATTTTGTTGAGTGAGTTATGGCAGATGGGACTGTGGGGCGGGTTTGGGAGATATTTTGCTTGTCGCATGTCGTGCCATAATTGATTGAATTGAGACATCAGCACAGCGTCTGCCGATGCCAATTACAATGACATGCCAGCTATAAATGGCATTTCTCATACCTCTCATTTGGGTTTGCATGTTAAATGTCCTATTCTACCGTGCAGAATAAGAGTTGCGAAAAGTATTTATTCTGCACTCCTATTCTGCACGCTAGACACGCTTGCATTCAGCAGATCCGCTTCAGAGTAATTTATCTCACCTAAGTATTTTGGTATGTGTTACCGCTGTTTTACGCAAAAATTCAGATCATATTTTACTTGAGAATAAACAAGTTTGTTTAGAGGTTTTCTTGTGGTTTACTAAGCCTACGGTATTTGCAATGTTGCATGCATGCAGTAGCTGATAAAATAGTGCACTATTTTGCTCGATTTAGGTATCAGGCATTCCTGAAATCGCCTCTGCAGAAGGAGGAAAACTATACTGCACGTGGCCCACGCCGCCATCGCCGCTGCGCAGTTGTCTGGCCTCACTTCCCGTCCGCAGCTCGTACTCGCGTCACGCCAGGCGCTGACAATGGCTCGACTGTACCCAGCACCCCTGCCGCTGCGCAGTGCCCCCTGCAGGGGTCGTCAGAGGGCCGTGGGGGCATTGTTGCTCCGTAGTCCATGCAGACGTCGCCGGCGCCGACCATGCTTATCGTGACGCGTGGAAGACATCGGAGGAAAATGGCCAAATTCGTCTACTATGTCGGTTCAGAGGTTGCGTTCTACTTGGAGGAGATATGCAGCAATCAAAAATACTGGCTTTCCTGGGAGTTTGGACACCCTAGCATTTATGGGCTCTCACATTTTCGATCGGCTAAATATCCATGCGCATTCCTTTGTTCCAAAACAGCCTAGAATCTCTGAACTTGCCCGTCACGGGTCTGTCACTTTATTCCCGTCTCGTGCCAGGTTCCAGGCCTACCCGTTCCAGCCAAGGGCGTCGCCACTAGTGATGTCATTTTCCAAAAAATTCCTGACCGATTCCAAACCGATACCGAATGGGAGGCATTTCGGTTGACCGAATACCGGCCGATTTTGGTTGAAGCCAAAAATGTCCAAAACTTGACGGATTTTCCAATGTTATACTATTTATGTAGATAACACACTGGCAAAAATAGCTTTGTTTAACATCATCAAACACACATGTACAGTTTCCAAAAGACAGGCATAATTGTGAAAAAGGAGCCAAATACATTTACCAAGCAAAATAGTGGATGCTGCAAGCAAGACCGAAATCACATTGAAAAACAGGATGGAAACTTCAATCTTGATATAATAATGATGTGTTCTATTTAGTATTTACATTAATTAATTGAATTTGGAGCAAATTTGCTGGATATAATGTGTAAAAGTGTGAAAAAGTGAATTGTTTCAGATTAGGCTGACCGAAAAGTATCCAAAATTGTATAAGCCTGACCGACCGACTACCAAATCGGTCAGAACATTTTTTCGGTTTCCAAAATTTCGGTAAACCGATTGACACCACTAGTCGCCACCTTCTGAAAGTTGGGGGGGACGGAGGCATTTTGAAGTCGATTATTACCATGCAACGCCCTTAGGCGTAATGTTAAAATCTGAAAATGTTGGGAGGACCCCCCCCCCCCCCCGCCTCCGACGCCCATGCGTCAGCCTTCCTTTCAGTAGAGGCACGCGGCAGGGGTCCTCTGATCCTCTGTGGAGATAGTCCGGCCGGCCGGTTCCAGGCCCGGCCCAGCCCGGCTCCACTTCCCGTATAGGAGTGTATGTATGTAGGTACGGCCAGTAGTCAGCGCAGAGAGCAGGCCGTCCCAGCTGCGCAGAGAAGAGCTGCGGCAATACAAACCCAGCTTCACCGTGTAGAGCTGCGGGAATGTAAGCCCAGCTGCGCAGAGAAGAGCTGCGGGGAATACAAACCTAGCTGTCCTGGGTAGAGCTGCGGGAATATAAACCCAGCTATCCTGGGTAGAGCCGCAGGAAAACGAGCCCAGCTATGACGGACAAACCTACCGGATATATCTTTGACGGAAAATATTAATTAAGTTTGCTTTCTGTTCAGCAGAAGAAAACGAGCCTTGCAAATATCCTAGTTAGGATGCTTTGTTTACTTGCCATGATTCCTCTTCTCTATCTTGTGTATTAAAATTCAGACTTGCTTTAATATTTCATTTAACGAAGGCTCTCAGACACTTCCTCCAATGCTAGTCATCTTGACAGTGACGTCACGATCCAACAGATCTACTCGACGTCACCTATCCACTGCGATTCTGAGATATCGGCCGAACGCGCCAAGTCCGACGAAGCTCGTGACCTTGGAGCTGGGGGGATTTCTTACTCACGAGCAGATTACTTCGTTATTCCTGCGCCAGTTCACCTGTGGCCAGCGGTGGAAAGAGAGGAGGGAATCCATCTCTGTCACGAGGCGCACGAGAGCGGATCACCGCTCTGGCCAGGAGCTGAGGGATCACCGGATCGTGGAGAATCACAATCTGCCATGAGGCGCGCGAGAGCGGATCACCGCTCTGGCCAGGGGCTGAGGGATTACCTGATCGTGGAGAATCACAATCTGCCACGAGGCGCGCGAAGAGCGGATCACCGCTCTGGCCAGGGGCTGAGGGATCACCTGATAGAGGAGAATCACAATCTGCCACGAGGCGCGCGAGAGCGGGTCACCGCTCTGGCCAGGGGCTGAGGGATCACCGGATCGTGGAGAATCACAATCTGCCACGAGGCGCGCGAGAGCGCATCACCGCTCTGGCCAGGGGCTGAGGGATCACCTGATAGAGGAGAATCACAATCTGCCACGAGGCGCGCGAGGAGCGGATCACCGCTCTGGCCAGGAGCTGAGGGATCACCTGATCGAGGAGAATCACAATCTGCCACGAGGCGCGCGAGAGCGGATCACCGCTCTGGCCAGGAGCTGAGGGATCACCTGAGCTGAGAGCTGAGGTATCATGGGGACAGGGCTGCGGATTTCGGAGACATACAGCGATCGAACCGCTTCCAACATTCTGTGGCCAAGCCCACACGGCGGCCTTGGGATGTGATACCATCTCAGACATGGTATACCGCATGTATTATGCACAAAGAGAGTGGTCCAGGATGCTGTGCGGTGCGGAGAGCAGGATATTTAGGAAGAGGCTGATGTATGCTTTGCATCAGAGCTCCATGTTCTGCGGCAGGACATGGAGAGCGCTGTGCCAGTCCTGAGATTCCCATCGGTGTCGCCAAAATGCGTCCATATGGCATGATCTTACTGCATGGGGTGCAGGCATCATGACTCAAGGAGAAGAAAGTGATTCTGTTCTGGTGTCAATGTTGGCCATTTTTGGTCGATTTTGGTGTCATTGTTGGTAGATAAACTTGGCTAAATTACCATCTCCAAGCTAGGATGCAGACATTCAAATTCAAAGCGAAGAAAGTAATCCTGTTCAGGAATCATGGTTGATAGTAAACCTGACTAAAATATAGTATATTAGCTCTTCTTACTTTCAGTACAGTGTATGAGTGGCGTCGAACAACATCTGGCCGCCACCCTAAGCAGGTGGGTAAATCAGGGATGGGCAAACATGGCTTAACCCTCGCCCTACGGGAGCCTTTTGCCTTCGTCCTACGTTGCCTTCGTTGAAGTTAACAGGGGGCCTGCCCCCTGTTAACTTCAAAAACCAAGCAACTTAGAGCAATTCGGTACGAACCAGCATGCTGCCTGTCATGAGAGAAATCTAAGAATATGCGATGTTAGGTTTCAGGTTAACGGGTGACCTTCCAGGTCAAGTGAATTACCACGGATTTACCACGTCCAGAACAGCGATTTTGCTCTTCAGAAAACCTGAAAATGAGAAATTTCTAAATGTAAATACAAAGGCATGTTCCTAGACCAGTTTTGGCTCAGAAATACCGAAAAGGTAATTATTTGTTCGTGTCTTGTCAAAAAAATATCCCAAAAAGTTATACAAAAATGACGTCATAATTTTCTTACATTTGGGAGCCATCACTCACTCAAAAATAAAAATATTGCTTTGAAATTTGGTATGGGCATTTTCCATACACAGTTCTCTCACATATATTCCGGTTTTTTCTAACATTTTTGAAAATTTTGATTTTGTGGGGATTTTAAAAAAAAAATATTTTAGTGTCAAAAACCAAAATTTTGCAAATCCGAGCTTGACATTTTAAGGAAAATGCCATTTTGTATCTTTGGTGAATTTCGTTTGCAATTTACTTTAAAACTCTGTTTTCTACCATTTTTCAAATATTTATAGTTTTTTCACCAACATGACGTCATCAAAACATGATTATCCCCCAAACTACTTAACTAATTTCAATTAAATTTTTACAGCCTGCGTATAATTGTTGTAAACTCAGCTACTGCAAATTGCAGCAAGATACCCGAATGTGTAAAAAGTTATTCAAGAAAAACCTCAGGGGGCTGTCAGCCCCCCCCCCCCCCCCCCCGTAGGGCGAGGGTTAAAATATCCCCGCAACTCGCAAGATACTTCCACCTCCAAAGCAGCGCACATGCGGTGCAAACCAGCACCTGGCACAAGCAGGTCGGGCCGGAATAACCTGCACCTGAACATGCTTTAAGCCTCGTTTCCAGAAGAGAGATTTTGCTGCCCTCGCTGCAGTCATGTCGGAAGCAGACAGGTTCATGTGTGAAATATCCGCCTGGATCTCTCCCACTAACAGTCTAACTGTCAGCGGCGCTGGGCACGGTCTTGTCTGTATGCTGCGCCCACTTCGAGTTGCTGCGTATCAGATCCCACCTGGCGTTCAGCTTGAGAGGAACGGGATAATCCAGGGGACCAACGGGCTCCATGTCCCTAAAAAAACTCTTAAAATCGGCCGGAAATTGGCACATTTCCTGATTTTAAAAGAAAGTTCAAACCAGTTTTACTGATAAAAGTTTGTTTTAAAAATCATGGACAAGGAAGCGAAATGCGCTTCCAACAACGACGCAACAACGTTGGAAGCGAAATGCGCTTCCAACAACAACGCAACAACGTTCAGTTGTTGAAATTGTGTGATCCTTTGGGATTTACCCCTCCCCAACCATCTTTTTTTCTGTTCTGGATGCCCCTTGGTTGGAGGAAGATCACTGTAGCTTAGATCACGTGCCGGCTCTGAGCTGGAAGGAGATCCTGGCGCTGTAAATCACTTGACGTATCTGTTTTACAGCCGGTGGCATTTGATGACGTCAGAGTTGGGTGGGCACCTTCCGGGCGAAGCCAGCTCCCGGGTTTTCTGTCGTGCTGAGTTTATGATTTGATTTGTTTATGATAGCGATTGGGCGTTGTCTATTGTAAAATGAGTTTTACCTACCCAGAGGCGGTCTCAAGAAGGCACCCGTCTCAGCCGGAAGCAATTATTGTATCATCCTTGTATTGGCCATGGCCTGAAACGAACACACTTTTGATTGAGACGAGCGGAACTTCTCAGGGCATTAGACATATTTCGATTGAACTTGACGTGACCACCACCAACCGGCCTTCACTTCCACAATTATCACCGCCTTCTTCAAACTGAATCACCATCGCCTCCAAACCAACTGCTGCGAAATAGTTTTGCTCATGGTCTATATTAACTTTACGATGTTTTTTAACTAGCCGCCGGAGTATGATTGCTCCATTACCCTACGCAGTGATGTGCAGTTTGGTTAGACGGCGATAACTCCAGGCTCGTATCAGGGTTGCGTGCAAGCGTCGCGGTGTGGTCACAAGGACATTCTGGCCGCTGCCCACTCGGCCTTCCGTGTACAATTTAGCAGTCACGCCGGCTGTTAAGATGACGACGTAATGGGCCCTTTCTAGCTGACATAAAAGGTGAGGGCTTTAATATATCTGCCTGAAATAAGTGCGCAGCGGATGAAATTATCGTGGGATCGTGTGTTCGAAAATTTGATTTATTTTTTGACATTTTGATTCATTAATGATTTAATTATGAATCATTACACTCATGAATTATGATAAGAGCAATGGCGAAGGACGTATTTGTGTGAAGTTCAATCAAAGTAAAAACCTTCCTTGACAATTGATATGAGCTTATATATGACATTAACCCTCAAAGATGGTTTAAAACAACATCAAAAATACACAAATTTGCATCTCTACAACCAAATATGGCAGCAATGTGTGAACTGCGACGGCTGCCACGTGCACTGTCTGCGCGCACACAGCCGGCCCCACACGGCCGTCATACCACTGCAGACCTCGCCGGCGGCGTCACCGGGCCGCGTCAAATGTTGCGGCCAGGGTGATGGCGTAACGCACGGCTCCCACCTCAGTCCACCTCTCTCGAGACCTCCCCTCTACCCCGCTGGCCACGTCTGCACGTGCAGCAGGGGCGGCTGATTATAATATGTGCACTTCGTATGCAGAAAGCTGCGCTCTGGCCCCGCCAGAAACCAGTAGGCGACGGGAGAGGGGCCTGAACCAGGAAGAGATAGCAGCCGCTGTCCTCGAGGGTAGACATGACACTCGTATGAGGGCGGTGTGGACACCAGGGGGAGGGGCTGCGGCGCGGCGGGGGGGGGGGGGGGGGGGAAGCAGCGCAGGGGAGGGGCGGGGGAGGTGGAATACGCGTGTCTGAAGTGCATGAGACAATGCTGCCCACCGGACGTGTTTGTGCGCGCGTGTGTAGTGCTGCTATCTACCGGTTCCTCACCATGCATCCGCGTTGTTGGCCACTTCCTGCTCAGGTGATGTCAAGTTTATTTCCGGGTACCACCAAGCGGACACTTCCATTTGGCAATCTACTGAAGCATACACATAGGACCCCGATATTGCTGCTTTTCAGTGACTACGTTTACTTCAAGAAGACAAAACTACGCTTCTTCAGCGTGCCTTTGGACATGATGCTAAGGGGAGGTCATTGAGATTGCACGTACATATAAGGACATTGCACGTGATCTACGCTGCCAGACAGTATACATAAAATGCATACATTCATTGTGGACAACCAGCGATTTCCTAGAAATCGGCATTGGGTGACGTCTTTCTAGTTATACAGTCCTACTTTTACCTACTTCTAGCGCGACTGCTGTTAAAGCCCAGTAGAACATGACAGTCTCTGTTATTAATCGTCTCGGATATATCGCCCATATGTGCTCTACGGATGGGAGCCAGCGTAATTAGGACACTTCTCAGGCGCGGTGTGTATATTACCAGGCCATCTGTAATATGCAGAAGGCACAACAGGTGCCGATCGTTAAACTAGGCTGGTCCACTGACTGTTCACCTGGGAATGCTGCGCCAGCTGATACTGCGACAGCTGACCATCCATCAGCTGACTCTCTTACCAGCTGACTCCATTTCCACATTATTGTAGCGTAGCACCAATCAGGGGTAAATTCAGTTGGGCCATCGAGGACATGATCCTAAAAAGACTGAAATTAGCCTGAAATTGACATATTTTATGATTTTAAAGACAATCCAAGCAAGTTTTACCAAAGAATGTCTGTTTTAAATCAGTGATTTATGCACAAGGAATGGGAATCTGATGGGTTTGTTTATATAAATGTATCTGATCACCTGTGAATTGGCCCCCAAACCAACCCGTTGTCGTAATTATGTGTAACCTGTGAAACCAAAGTTGATCAGCCAAAGTTGAAGTTGAAACCAAAGTGTCAGCAGTCAACACCCAAGTGTCAGCAGTCAACACCCAGGTGTCAGCAGTCAACACCCCTTCATGACCCGGCGAGCCCATCGGTAGACACGACCAAACTGGCTCAGCAAGCCAACATCCAGCAGAATTGCGTATTAAAGGCCTTTGAAATATCCTTGAAGGAGTATTCCTGGAAAGAGACCTTACGGTTCAGGAAACAAAACAATGCCATTGTAATTAGCAGTTATCCATTCGTCTTCATGATTCACATGGCGACTTGCTCAGCTGACAGCAGTTTCGCCTCATTTTCCATGGCAGGTGGACAAAGACTCGACAGTATGCAGACACAAAAGTGGGGCGCGCACGTCGGCATTTACCTATCTGGACCACGTATCCCATTTTCTCCGTAACTTCCTCTGATCATGCGGGTCTATACATTGCCAGTGGACTTCTCCCCGAACTTCAGCCATATGGTTGACGCAATGCCAGCGAGCACACAGGCACATATTTGACAAACTCAAACGGTGACCGGCTGGGGCCTCAAATAGACCGTTTCTATTCTGAACTGATAGTGAGACCAGACTATTCTGAACTGAGATAGTGAGACCAGACGTCGGCTAGCCAGTTTTTGGACCGCTTGCATCACCCCGACGTCGTGACACAGATGTGATCTGTTGGTACTGAGAGGGGGTGTAGGGGGTGTAGAGGGGGAGACTGGGTGTAGGTTGGCTGGATATGGGGTGGGGTTAAAGTCAGAACGGTACAGGGTTGTGCCTGCTGGAGCCATAACGCCGTGTTTCGCATTATCCGACGTGACAATCTCGCCCTTACTGATCTTGACAGGTGAAAGTGTCGTTAACAGGTTAAGCCTTCTTCTTTCAAGACGAGCGGTTCGGATATTTAGTATCATTGTTCTACTTAAGTGGCCACTTCACACTTCAGCGTTTAGGCATTTGCGACACTCTTCTTTATCGTTTCTACTGGATCATATATGGCAGGATATGAAGAAATAGACCGTTAAAGCAAAGCTAATTATAAACCTACAATCATTTTCACCGGCAGATACACCGTTATGCGTTCGAGAACCGAGGTCCACATTATTGTGCTATATGTTCGCATATTTTACGTTTATAATGCATCATATAATATAAAAATACAGTGAACTAATTCTCATTCTTCACTGGAGCCAGCCATGGTGCTATAAAGCCCGCAAAATCCAAGCATTTTTCCACAAATATAAGATAAAAACACTAATGCTAGTGGAGGTTTTCTGATTCCATTAAGTCTTCCACTGGCGTACTTCAAACAGTGCGGCATTGTGCGAGGAATTCCATTTCCATTTCCCGTGATGTCGCACGTGACCTTCCGTTTCGAAGGTCACGTGCGCCTCGCCCTGGCAGAACCTCGCCGAATTAAATCAGGAGCCTCGCTCGGGTAGCTTTCGTGTGTCGGATCAGCCTACAGTCAAGGTCAAAAGGCTGGCCTCTGAGCTTCTCTCGAACCGATTCCTTAACCACAGCTCTGTCCACTTCCCACAAGCTTCGCCCACTCTCCACAAGCTCATCACGTTTCCTTCTCACCCCATTGCCTTAGGCGACCAATCACCACAAGCAACATGCAGTGAGACATGTTGGCAGAATAAATACCACAAATGGACTACATTCTTTAAAATGTAGAGCTTGATTGAAGAAAAACAATATGTAGTGGATGTTTCCAAATATAGTGGATGTTTAACAAATATGGTGGATGTTTCAGATCTAATGGATTTCTGAAAAACAGAATGATTGAGAGAGACGCAGCAGCTTACTCGCCAGACGTACACGCCACCACATGTGAACAAAGCTCGTGTCACATGTGAACTCGCCACCACATGTGAATGTGAACTCGCCACCACAAAGGTCGTGTCATAACGTGTCTCACGCGTTGTGAAAGTGCGCTGAGTAGTCAGTAGGTAGTCACTGGGCGTGGTTAAACCCTCGGTATCCCCCGGTTTCACATAGCTCCCACGCCGAGAACGCATCATTATTCAGAATTAAGGCCAATTAAGCCACTGAAGCCTGTGACTAGATCAGCCTGGGTTCTTGGAAAGCCATCAAATCGTCATCAAATCGTTATTGTTTACACTAGAGGCATGTTGTCGTTTATTTCCGTGTCTAGAGATAGACTAGAGGTTCATAGAGATTCTGCCACGCTCATCTCTACCATCACCAACACCACCCCCTCCCCGGGCGGGAAACAGTGTGCCACACTCATCTCTACCATCACCAACACCACCCCCTCCCCGGGCGGGAAACAGTGTGCCACACTCATCTCTACCATCACCAACACCACCCCCTCCCCGGGCGGGAAACAGTGTGCCACACTCATCTCTACCATCACCAACACCACCCCCTCCCCGGGCGGGAAACAGTGTGCCACACTCATCTCTACCATCACCAACACCACCCCCTCCCCGGGCGGGAAACAGTGTGCCACACTCATCTCTACCATCACCAACACCACCCCCTCCCCGGGCGGGAAACAGTGTGCCACACTCATCTCTACCATCACCAACACCACCCCCTCCCCGGGCGGGAAACAGTGTGCCACACTCATCTCTACCATCACCAACACCACCCCCTCCCCGGGCGGGAAACAGTGTGCCACACTCATCTCTACCATCACCAACACCACCCCCTCCCCGGGCGGGAAACAGTGTGCCACACTCATCTCTACCATCACCAACACCACCCCCTCCCCGGGCGGGAAACAGTGTGCCACGCTCATCTCTACCATCACCAACACCACCCCCTCCCCGGGCGGGAAACAGTGTGCCACACTCATCTCTACCATCACCAACACCACCCCCTCCCCGGGCGGGAAACAGTGTGCCACACTCATCTCTACCATCACCAACACCACCCCCTCCCCGGGCGGGAAACAGTGTGCCACACTCATCTCTACCATCACCAACACCACCCCCTCCCCGGGCGGGAAACAGTGTGCCACACTCATCTCTACCATCACCAACACCACCCCCTCCCCGGGCGGGAAACAGTGTGCCACACTCATCTCTACCATCACCAACACCACCCCCTCCCCGGGCGGGAAACAGTGTGCCACACTCATCTCTACCATCACCAACACCACCCCCTCCCCGGGCGGGAAACAGTGTGCCACGCTCATCTCTACCATCACCAACACCACCCCCTCCCCGGGCGGGAAACAGTGTGCCACACTCATCTCTACCATCACCAACACCACCCCCTCCCCGGGCGGGAAACAGTGTGCCACACTCATCTCTACCATCACCAACACCACCCCCTCCCCGGGCGGGAAACAGTGTGCCACACTCATCTCTACCATCACCAACACCACCCCCTCCCCGGGCGGGAAACAGTGTGCCACACTCATCTCTACCATCACCAACACCACCCCCTCCCCGGGCGGGAAACAGTGTGCCACACTCATCTCTACCATCACCAACACCACCCCCTCCCCGGGCGGGAAACAGTGTGCCACGCTCATCTCTACCATCACCAACACCACCCCCTCCCCGGGCGGGAAACAGTGTCATGCTCTGCACTTGCAGCCTTCACCACCGCGCTGCGGCGGCAGCGGCGCGGCTGCGGCGGCGGGCGGCGGCGGCGCGGTGGCGGCGGTGGCGAGCGGCGGCGGCGGTGGCGCGGCAGCGGCGGTGGCAGCGGCGGCGGTGGCGCGGCGGTGGTGGCTGCGGCGGTGGTGGCGGCGGGCCGGCAGTTCTGGTCTGCTGGCTGCCGCCGCGAGTGAAAGTAAGAGGAGGCCACCCGAATTACTGGGTAACAATGCCACCGCCAGGCGGGGTCCGGTCGGCGGCGCGGCGGCGGCGGCGGCGAGGGCCCCGGAGGGCCGGCTGGGCTCAGCGAGCCCTGGTAAAGCCGGTGTTAGGTGACCACCGGGGATTAGTGGCGCTGCATCTTCCCTAGTGTAGAGGTGGATCAACGACGGCCAAAACAAGTTGACGGGATACTTAGTATAAAAAAGTGTGAGCGAACTCTTGATAGCTCGTCAGATTTCGCGTTTGTGTGCATTAGAAACTAATTGAGAAAAAAAAACAATCAGAAGATAAGGTTAATTTTCTTTCAAATCAGAAACTTGTCAATCTTAGACTGATTTAATTCGTTTTGAGGACCAAATTAACCCTGCTGCCCCCCCCCCCCCCCCCCACTGGATCCGCCAGTGTTCCACAGCATACCTTCGCTCTACCTTCGCGGGACATTCACATATGACGTAACATCATCGTAACATCACATATGACGTAACATCATCCCCTGATTTAGCCTGGTTCTGCGGGACCCTCGGCCTCGCTCAACCACTCTGCACACTTCCCAGCTCAGACATTGCGCAAACAACCTCGACAACAGGCATGGCGAATCACTGTTTGTGCGACAATCTGCACCGGTTCGCACAATTAAATACAAATAGAGACGATACGTCGCCGAGGAGTTTCACAAACAGCGCATACGAGACGGGTGTGCTCAGTGACAACGTGCAGCTCGCGTGGGTCGCCAGTAATTGCCGAGAGCTAGACTGTGATTCTCAGTGGGTCTTGCCACGTTGTCACGTCACCTTCTCGGGTGTTTAGTCAGAGACTTACGTAATATACCTATTCCCTCTTAATCTATCACAATGAGTCGTATTTATGCGCCAATTCGTTAGTCACGTTATTCAGCACATCCTCATCCCTCCCGATTATTCCCGTCCATCATCGTCCTTCACCACCCCTGCCTATCACCACACCTTGCCATGGCTGTCCATTCCCACTCGACACCAACTCCTCCACACCCCGTCCCTCGCCATATCTGTCCATCTCCTCCCCCCACCATCCCTTTCTATTCCAATCCCTGTCCGTCTCCTCCCCTCCTTACCATCCCTTTATATTCCCATCCCTGTCCGTCTCCGTCCCTCGCCATCCTGCCGCTTCTGCTGTTGCGGTTCGTCTCGCTCATCTCAGCGTATCGCGTTTCGTCTCGCTCATCTCAGCGTATCGCGGTTCGTCTCGCTCATCTCAGCGTATCGCGGTTCGGATCCAGCTAATACCGGCTCACGGTGTGTCCCTTCAGTTCTACCAAGGACAGCGACTGACTCTGAGGCGACGCGGGAGAGAGAGAGAGAGAGAGAGAGAGAGAGAGAGAGAGAGAGAGAGAGAGAGAGAGAGAGAGAGAGAGAGAGAGAGAGAGAGAGAGAGAGAGAGAGAGAGAGAGAGAGAGAGAGAGAGAGAGAGAGAGAGAGAGAGAGAGAGAGAGAGAGAGAGAGAGAGAGAGAGAGAGAGAGAGAGAGAGAGAGAGAGAGAGAGAGAGAGAGAGAGAGAGAGAGAGAGAGAGAGAGAGAGAGAGAGAGAGAGAGAGAGAGAGAGAGAGAGAGAGAGAGAGAGAGAGAGAGAGAGAGAGAGAGAGAGAGAGAGAGAGAGAGAGAGAGAGAGAGAGAGAGAGAGAGAGAGAGAGAGAGGCAGGGGCAGGGGCAGGGGCAGGGGCAGAGGCAGAGGCAGAGGCAGAGGCAGAGGCAGAGGCAGAGGCAGAGGCAGAGGCAGAGGCAGAGGCAGAGGCAGAGGCAGAGGCAGAGGCAGAGGCAGAGGCAGAGGCAGAGGCAGAGGCAGAGGCAGAGGCAGAGGCAGAGGCAGAGGCAGAGGCAGAGGCAGAGGCAGAGGCAGAGGCAGAGGCAGAGGCAGAGGCAGAGGCAGAGGCAGAGGCAGAGGCAGAGGCAGAGGCAGAGGCAGAGGCAGAGGCAGAGGCAGAGGCAGAGGCAGAGGCAGAGGCAGAGGCAGAGGCAGAGGCAGAGGCAGAGGCAGAGACAGAGGCAGAGGCAGAGGCAGAGGCAGAGGCAGAGGCAGAGGCAGAGGCAGAGGCAGAGGCAGAGGCAGAGGCAGAGGCAGAGGCAGAGGGTCGTGAATGCGTAGGTCCGTGTGCTACAGCTGTGCAAATGGCTGCACCACAACTTTATAGCAAGGAAATACCCAAGGATGACCACTGCACTGGTCGTTGGTTTATACAAGCGACCATGGACATTAACACAAATTTCCAAGAGTGTACATTCTCTTCTCTCTTCTGCTCTCCTCCACTCTCTTCTGCTCTCCTCTACCCTCTTCTAATATCTTCTTCACTCTTATATTCACTTCTTTTCTCTTCTACTCTCCTATACCTACTCGCTTCTCTTGTCTTGATCTACTCACTTAGTGCTCTCTTCCGCTTTACATGTATATTGAATGAAAAACATAGCCTCAGCGGAGTCGCGCGAGTCGCTCTAGAGATGCTCCCAGGAGGCGCTCCAGCCCCGCCCAACACATAATGGCAAGCGCCTGCTCTTGGAGAGCTTCCCGAGGTATCAGGAGACGCTCGTTAGAGCTGGAGGGCGTCGGACTCCGCCCCTTACACAACACCCTGTTTGACCCGAGCCAACACCCACCTGGGGGCAGAGGGACGCCTTTCTAAAACAGCCGGCCACCAGCCAGCCGGTACGGGGGCTGTGGTGACCCTTGAAGGTGTCGTGGTGACCCTTGAAGGTGACTCCGTGGCACCGTCGCTGCCACGCAGCTATGCAGCATTGTGTGCAAAAACAGGTGTGAAATAAAATATGTGGAGACTATCCATTCCGAAAATATCGGGTTGGTCGTTTGAGTGAATTAGGATGTTCGACTGGGCTAAAGAAATGGCATGTGGTGTATGCGGATGTTTGAAAGTTGCATGCAACAGTTGTGAAATAATGATTATGTTATCGTTCCGCAATTATCAGTTCAGTCCGCATTTATTCGCGTGAAAAAATCGGATTTCCATTTCACTGATAGATGCAGGGGCACAGGGCCCAAGCGTCATGAGGAAAGTGAGCTTTTTAGAGAAAGTTTTAAGAGAGAAAAAAGATGAAAGAAAGGTATTTTAGAAAAAGAGAAAGTTGTATATAGCAGCATCACTGGCCTGCTCCGTTTAGTGAAACACTGGTGACAGTTGTGCTTGTTCCATAGACATGTCAGTCATACTGTCACACAATGGCCACACAACTGTCTTTGTCCCATAGACAGCAGAGAGCCACACAACTGTGTTTGTCCCATAGACAGCCACACAACTGTGTTTGTCACATAGACAACCTCACAACTGTGTTTGTCCCATAGACAGCCACACAACTGTGTTTGTCCCATAGACAGCCACACAACTGTGTTTGTCCCATAGACATATACACAACTGTGTTTGTCCCATAGACAGCAGAGAGCCACACAACTGTGTTTGTCCCATAGACAGCCACACAACTGTGTTTGTCACATAGACAACCTCACAACTGTGTTTGTCCCATAGACAGCCACACCACTGTGTTTGTCCCATAGACAGCCACACCAGAGAGTCACTGTGACAGGTGAAATCGAGGCTTGATAAGGTGTTTATCACTGAAGGCGTACGAATTCACGTGATACAACGAGGCGGGATGAATCGTAACATTGTTGGATCGTATCCAAATTGATAATGTGCAGAAAATGTAGTACGTTTTGAATCTGAAGCTGACTCTAGCGTTGTAATTTTCGAAAAATTGAACTTATGTAGTTATTATATATGAAGATGAACAGGTGAGTGAAATTCATGAAAACTAAATGTGAACGAAGAACTCTAAACTACTCTAAACGGAAGTGAACGCAAACAAAAAACAAAAATGAATGTGAACTTAGAGAGTGAAAACATCCAACACACCTGAGAAGTTAAGGAAATGGATATAAGGAAATGGACACTTCTTACTCATAGTGACTCCTAGCTCCCCTCTGTAGCTAATCAATTCCTGGTGTCCGCCAGAACTGTGGTTAGCTGAATTTGATAGTCCTGACTCTTACCGTCGGGCCTGCGCGCCTCCGTGAAGGTCGAAACTCCGGCTGAATAGCCCGCGGGGACGACCCTGTTGCGACACACTGTGCGAGCCGTCCGATTTGGCTGAGAATTGTGCCGGCCTGCTGGGAGCACCGACAAAGAGTGGCTGAGAGCTGCGGCCACAGGACCGTCACGGTGCTGTCACAGGTACAGTTGGATCAAGAACGGCCAAACTGGACCGTCACGGTGCAGTCCCAGGTACAGTTGGATCAAGAACGGCCAAACTGGACCGTCACGGTGCAGTCCCAGGTACTGTTGGATCAAGAACGGCCAAACTGGACCGTCACGGTGCAGTCCCAGGTACTGTTGGATCAAGAACGGCCAAACTGGTGTGGTTTGTGGCCAAACCATGGTGGTTTCGGAGGGTAAAACTCCAGAATATATGACATAATTTAACAACTCAGATGTCGCATCCCTGTTCATTGAGAACAGAGAGAAGACAGAAGTTCCCCAGAAAAGTTACTAAGATTCTTTTCAATCAGAAAATATTGTAATTTTTCGCCAGATTTCAGTGGTTTTTCAAAGGACATGTCCC
The DNA here is from genome assembly GCA_036785665.1 of Chirona hameri. NCBI lineage: Eukaryota > Metazoa > Arthropoda > Thecostraca > Balanomorpha > Balanidae > Chirona > Chirona hameri. Next base: position 16,298 of record JAXIVJ010003034.1, read on the forward strand.
CTATGATCCTCCCGGGATCAGGCCTTGGTTTAACAGACCTTGGTCTTAGACGAAGACCTCAGGCTACTTAAGATTGCGCAGCACTTGCAGAGGGGAAGGGGAGCGGTTGCACATGTGGAGTCCTGGCCTTCGGATGAGGCTGAGGGAAGGGTCGAGCTTTGCTAACGCGCTAGCCTATGCGTGCGATTCTGCTTTCCCTTGTGCCGGTTTCAATATCGACGGAACGACTTGAAATGTCACGAAAACAGAGGCACAGAAATAAACAAAATGCTTCCATATTGGTAAAAATGGACGTTCTTAGAAGTAGTCGTAATCATTTTGAAAACACAGACTCGAGTGCGTCGTCATTCCACAGCCTTTTAATTCATATTCTGCCACTGCATTTCCTGTCTATCTTGCATCAGGTGCACTACACTGTCCCTGATCGGAACGGATCGCAATGTCCGCCATGGTTGCGTAAAACCTTGCACGTAGCTGTTACTGCCGTGTTACTGCCGTGTTACTGCCGTGTTACTGCCATGTTACTGCCGTGTTACTGCCGTGTTACTGCCGTGCTAACCACCAAAGAAACCGCCGCTGTAACCACCGCCGCCGCCGCCGCCGCCGCCGCGAGCGTCGCCGGTGTAGTGCACCAGTTTTAACCAGCTGGTAATGGCCGCCAGGTAATCATGGTGCACAGGGAGAGTGCCGAAGGCCGGCTGTGCCGTGGCGGTCTGCAGGTGCAGACACGGGTCATGGCAGTCCCGGTGATGACGGTGACGGCATGCATTACTTTGTTATTTTGTTATTTTATTTTATACTTTGTTATTATATTTGTCAACGGTATTAGTTGAGCAAAATGGTGAAGAAACGTGAGGAAAGGTGAAGACAGCCTGAGAGGCGGCCGACTGTGTTCAGCAGAGCAGAGGACGGAAGCTTTTCTATTCAGACAGCTCCGTGTTGACAATATTTCTGCTGTAATATATGAGTGGTAATATGGATTATATAACTACATGAGATGCATTACTCGGCTTCGTTTTCGTCACAAATATTCGGCCTTGGACTGGGCTGCATGCAAATTGCTTGTTCCATGATGAATTTCAATACAAATTCACCAAGATTTATCATAAGAAATCAAAATACTGCAACAGGTGATGAAGCTACGCTGGCCGACCGAGACGCAAGCTATAGGTCAGCGGTTTCTCGGCCGACGCAAGCTATAGGTCAGCGGTTTCTCGGCCGACGCAAGCTATAGGTCAGCGGTTTCTCGGCACCGCGCTGTGCGCTGGAAAATTAGACAGACTAGCTAGCCATGGCTGGACGGACAGGGCGGCGTTGGACGGGCAGGGCGGCGTTGCGTAACCTAGGCCACGCACCCAAGGCCGGACGACGCACAGCGTACGCAGAAGGTCGAGCGGCGCTACTCTACCAGGTAGAAGCGTACGCAGAAGGTCGAGCGGCGCTACTCTACCAGGTAGAAGCGTAAGCAGAAGGTCGAGCGACGCTACTCTACCAGGTGGCAGCGTACGCAAGTCGAGCGACGCTACTATACCAGGTAGCGCTGAGCGCAGAGGAATTTGTCAGAACGTGCCAGAGGCTGTTGTACGGCCTTGTATCAGAGAAGTGGACCCGATTCCACTGCGTAGCGTAGAGAAGCAGGATTTTGTCAGATCATACCACTACCATTGTAGTGAACTTGACGTTGATCGTCTTGCTATTCGACGAACCACGACTGGATGATATGACAGCTGAATATATCACCGAAGTCCGAACCGTCCACTTTTGTGGTAACACAACTCAACGAATACCTGAAGCACATACCACTCAATATTCGTCCCCAAATATTGTTTTAGCTTGCGACATATGCCACTCAATAAAAGCGACACGTGTTTTTTCTCTCGAGACGTATACCACTTTGATCGAGCTTCGCCGTCTTCCTCTAAATATTCGTACACCCCAAACATATTCCCAACACGTACCGCTTCACAATACCTGTGCTTCACAACACACTCCTGGCCGTTTTTGCCGATTCAGGCGTCAGCTCTATCGCGTCCAGCAGACAGTTTTGGCGTGGAACATCCGCCGAGAGGACGACTCCCCGCCGCCGCTGCCACTCTCCGCGCGCCCAACACCCCGCCAGCTTCTCAATCATCGAGCGTGACCTTGGCGCGTTCTCGCCTCGGCGGGCAGGGTTTCCAACAAACAACAGGCAGGACAGCGGAGGAATCCCGCAGCAGGGTAGGAGAAACACAACAACGGAGGAATCAAAACGCTGTATGACGATGGATGTTTTGATTGATGCACGTGGCAAGTAATCCATTCGGATCAACCTCAAAACTTCGATGTTTGTATTGTGTTTGACTTCATCTCCACAAACTAGTATTCTAAGAGAACATGCATTAATTCATGAACAGCGAATGCAGTAGAATGCATTGGCCAGTCTCTTTTATATATCAATTATCACAATGGCTGAAAGTTCATTCTTGATATTGGTCTAGACATTTATTTGTGGTTTTCAACAGGGTTGTGTGGTGGTGGTTGCATTGCTTTACGCCGTCGTCAGCAGTCTCGTTCATTAAGAACTTCTTCATAACCCCATCATTGTCATGTGCCCTCGGCTGGTATATTTATAATCGCAGCCTTTTCGGCGAGCTTTGGATTGAGCCTCTGCGTTTCTCGCATGATTTGACTGATCACCTACGCGGCCGAGCGTACCTGCCGCCTGAATTGCCGGCGGCGGTGTGACCCCACCCTGACCCCGACATCAGCTGGCTGCGCGCCGGGTCAGCTGGCTGCTCCTTGACCCCATCAGCACCTGCCAACACGCAGCCAATCAGTGTCTATCCCAGTATCCAATCAATGTCGGTCTGATGTAGGAGCCGCCGCCCCGGCCCATTCTACTCCTGATAGTCTGCTAACCTTCGGTTACAACCAGAGCAAGAGAGCAGGAGTCTATGTGCACTGGCATTCGGTCAACAAAAGAGCAAAACAGGCTAAACTAGAGCTAGACAGGTCCTGTTGCGTGATCGGTGTTCGACCCTCATCCCCTCCCCCCCCCTTCCACTCCACACACATTCTGAAAAAGCGTCTGGTTGCGTGACCCGGGCCGTGACCGTGACCTGTGTGACCCGACGCGCCGTCACGGACGGAGCACTGCGCTGCGATAGCGTGGATAATGGAAGACACACAGCGCGGGGAACTACGGTCTCTCCCGAAAACTGACAGGTAGCCGAGGGCGATGCCAGCTAACCAGGTACGGTTTTTGTTGTACACGGAAGAGATGCTCCTGGGATAAGCCCCCTATCAGACGTGGCGTCGTTAGTAGTTAGTCGCGTGATACCTGAGATGAGGTGTGGTTCCACGTTTTCTTTGTACGCTCCGTGTATGCATGTTTTTGTCGTGGAATTAAGCGTGATCGGAGATTTTCACCAAGTATTCACCCGACTGTTAACTTCAGAGATAAGCTGAATTCAGTATGATCCCATAGCTGCTTCTACCCTTCTGTAGTGGATGTATCAGGAATGTACGGCAAACCGATCCGAATGGAGAACAATCCGTAGTGAACTCGAAGATCATTCTACGACATAATGACATCGAGCACATCGAGATTCAACTTCATCTTCTTTGTTTTGTTTGTTATGTATTTTGTGTTAAGGCCCCAGCGTTCAATACCTAACCAGCGTACCTAACCTTCAACAGACTGCACATTTGCGCAGCGCCATTGGCCAGCACGTGACGTGACTTTATAAATTCCGAATGTTGTCGCATTTTCATCCCACCTGACAATTTGTCTGCAATTTGTCACCGGTTTTCTCAGAGCTCGGTGATCACATTCCACGGAAAACGGTTTTCCTGCGCCTGGCCAACATGGCACGCCGGCTGTGTCCTGTTCGGAGTCTGCTGGCAGTCGGTCACGGACGCAGGAAACTCGGTCTGTCACTGGCGGTGGGGGCAGCCGAGCTGCTTTTTGCTGCCAGATCGTGCTGCTGCCAGATGCCGCTGCCAGATCGTACGTCGTGACTGTGATATCTAGATCGAACATGAGCACTCGGACACGCCCCAGGAAAGAGTTACTCAGATCGCGTCCAATAGCAGTTTCAAGAAACTATAATAGTGGGATAATTTTTTTATATATAATATATTGTTCCAATCGGAAACCTACTGCAGTGGAAGGGATTTTTGTTTTGTATTTCGTTCAAAGAAAAGCTAGGAAGTATTGCTATATGAAACAGGTTGATTGATATTGTGTGTCTTACCACGGAAAACGTAAGAATAAAAAAAAAATGTTAAATTATTACTAGTCGTAGATGAATGTTTTCCTTCGGTCTTTTTCGCTTCGCTATTCGGTCGCGTTACCAATGACTTACCAATCGCAAAGTCACGAAAACAATGCTCAGGAAATAATTTGCAGTGTGCTGATTTGGCGAGACATGACGTAATGTCGACCACGTTGGGATCACATGACATGACGTCATGTCGTCACAGGAAAGGAAGTCTCCTCTGTTTCGCTGTGTGGGGATTTGGTCGCAGTCCTGTGATAAAGATCGGGAAAGCCATCGGGCGTGGTGCAGAGCTTTTCTGAATTTACGCCACGACTACGCCGAAGCTTATTGTAGCCGGTAGCGTCAATGTTGTGTCGATAAACCCATTCTGAGAAATGAGCCAACAAGTTTGTCTGGGGAATCCAGTAACCTCCTACGCACCGATTCTCTCCGCAATTCTCAGTCTAGAGTTGCATCATGGGCGAACTGTAGCCTATTTCACAAAGCAAAAAAGTTTGTAATTACAAAGAATTTCTTTGTAATTGCAAAGAATTTTTACACATGCTTGTAGTTTGGATTTCACAAAACCCCAGGGCAGTAAATCTCAATTTACTATTTACAAACTACTTCACAAAGACATTGTTTGTAAAAATGTTTGCAATTGCACATGTTCTATTTCTCAAAGGTTGACGGAAGTGAGGAAATGTTTGCAATTACAAACTTGTAATTCCAGTGGGTCAGGGGTTCTGAATTTCAGAAACTGGATTGATAGTTGGCGTTGTTTGACTGTTCAGGTTATTTTCTTGGTGAGGTTGTTACCAGGATAACTAGACAAAAGAGGTTGTTACTGTGAGGGGCGCCTCCGCGCGGAGAAATCGCATGGCGATAGAATTGCAGCGGTCAACGATGTCTTGTGCAATGTGCAGTGAACCTTCACCTTTTACGACGTAGGAAATCACCCATATTCCAAATTCGGCTAGGTTAGGTGAACAAATGGTCGAGAAATGCAAGGATCTTTCTTCTAAGAGTAGTTCTGTTGTTATGCTCCGCCACCTGGTGAATGGTCAAATTCTGTTTACTCTAACTGCTTACCAAGATGTATTTTTACGATCAGAGTTTGCATTGCGATGAAATGTTAATTAAAAGATTATTCTCTCTATAACTAATTTTATATTTAATAAAAAAATAAACCACAATGTAAATATTTGTTAAATTAATTTGTAAACAATCAAATTATTTGTCATTAGCATCAAGTTTAATACAAACGTTCTTGATTTCAAACTGTCTGCTGTACTAACATTTGTGTTTACAATTTGCTTTACAATCGGTAATTCAGAGGTGGCGAATGTTTGTGAAATGTCTTTTTGTGAGGTTTGCAATATTTTCTTGCGTTTGTAATCGCAAACATGTGTAATTACTAACTTCTTTGTGAAATAGGCCTCTGGTAACACACTTGCAGCATATGGCAGCAGATATGGCAGCATTGAAGGACGGCTTGCCCAGCTGATGATGTAGTGCTGTCACAATTACCGACTCAATGCCTTCACTGTTCCACTGTCTTGGTCCACCTCCATGATGCGCAGTGCACCATTCACCACACAGTACACCATTCACCACACAGTACACCAATCAGTGCACAGAGCACCATTCAGTGCAACTGCACAATGCACCATTCAGGCCATTTCAGATGACTGTAAGACATACAGCACAATTGACGTCGAATACAGGCGTGACACCACAGGGATTCACCCGTATAAGGACCAGCCATTCAGCAAAGCGGACTGTAGTGGGCGTATGTTTAAAGCCGACCCCGATGAAGCGTCCTTGTGCAATATGCGAACGTTACAGGGTCAGATCGCAAGGGGCATCGGGCCGTGGACGCCCAAAGCAACTGCAATTGTCCCAAGAAATTATATTTGCTAATTTTAAAGAAAATATGAGAAAGTTTAAATATGGAAAGTTTGTTCTAGAACAGTTTAAATTCCCAAGTGAAACAAATCTGACCAGTTTTTTCTCTCAATTTGTCAGACTATCTATATTTATCCTCAAACCAATTTTTGGGTAATTCTGGATTCAGCGACGGAGCGTTGCACTAATGGCGCATCCAATGCACTATGCACTACTAGCACATCCAGGCCATGAGGCCATCCAGGCCATCCAGGCCATCCAGGCCATCCAAGCCAGGCCATCCAGATCCAGGTCATGACATACAACTATACCCTGCGGTACCGGGCCATGACATCCAGGCCATGACATACACCTATACCCTGCGGTACCGGTCCCCGTTTGCATGTGGTGAGCGTGGAGCGTGGAGGACCGCCGAGCCGCGCCTGTTCTGGCGGCGCGGGCACAGAATGACAATGCCGCCGCAGGATTATCTTGGCCGGGATTCCCAACACAAAGCCGAGCTGCAGCTGTACGGGCGACCAGTGGCGGATCCAGGATTCGGCAATGGGGACCAACACGCAGAAATGGTGGGCTCATCTGATCATGGTGCGCCCATTGACTTTGGTGAGCCCTTCGATTTTGGTAGGCCCGGCCCCGAGTAGGTCCTCAATGGGTCTGGGTGGACCCTCTGTGGGCGGCATTGGGCCCTCTTTAGGTCAGAATGGCCCCCTGCAATGTTTTAGTAGGTCCTCTAAAGGCTCCTTAAATGAACCTCTTGTGCGCAAAGTTCGTCTCTGTATGTCAGAATGGGTGCTTTATAATAAACACTTGGCTCAGGGTCTTGAAAGACTCGAGGAGGGGGGGGGGGGGGGATGTCCTCTCCCCCGATCCGCTGCACCGGGCGCCTGGTGCGGCGCCTAGTGCGGTCGTCGGACGGTGGTTTGCAGAAGGCTGTCGCAGCTGGGGGGCTGCAGCTCAGACGCTGCGACGGCTTCAGAGAGAGAATGGGGTGCGGATGGCGTACGGTTTGGCTCTAATCCGGCTGAAATGATATTCTGAAGGACGACTGAACGCCCTGGCCTGAAAGACGGTAAAATGTCCGGGTGGATGTCCTGAATTCAATCGCTCGACTGAGTATAAACACTTCATTAGTCATTTCTAGCGTTATAATTTCGAAAGAAGGCTTTCATTAGCGATTGGAAAATTGCAAGATCTATATGGCTGACTCAAATAGAACCACGAACCCCGTCTGATATCTCTCAGATCTACAGATGTCTGCTAAAGCCACATGGCGGCATCATTCTCGAGTTTCTCACGTCGATATAATTATTTCATTTCAATAAATCATCGATAATCACTATTTCAGGCACCGAAATGGGCCTCGGAATCATTTCCTCTGTGATGTGATTACACCTCGAGTAACCACGGCACCCCACCGCAGAGTCATTACACCACGCCGGGTAATGACATTACTCCACTGGGAGCCTCTGAACCGTCATCAGGGCTCTGCGTGGGACCAGTGACGTCACCTGCGTGGGACCAATGATGGCATCATGACTCGCAAACGCACACACCATCAGATGGTGATGGCCACTTTCAAAACGATCCTTAAACATCGTCGGCGCTTGGTATCTGTTCCGAAGTAAGTACTTATCTTCCTGGCTAATCGCTCAGTTGAAACAAGGAAACAGTCCACCCCTTGTCAATGGGGGTTTGAGTTGGGATAGCTAAGCTCGAAAATTGACCTGAAAAGTTTTCACATATTCATAGAAACCCCTTAATTAATTCAATTTAGCTCACCGGAGCCCTAGCAGCCGAAACGAGTGGGCATCGTATTTCCCTTCGCTGATTGGCTGATTTGTTGATCTGCAAAAGCAACTATGACGTATCGCTTCAGGAATAAGTATTATAAACATTGAAATATGTATCACTGGGCAAGAACATGCTGTGTCAGTACCATATGCTCTTGATTGCACGATTGAACTTTGTAAGGTGTATATCGTGATTGTTGCTAAAATCGTGTATAAAGCACTTTTCTAAGCAATATTCTTAGTGAAATTATACGTCACATGCGTGCAGATGACGTCACGATGACATTGCGTGCTTCTTAGCAATCTGATATCGCATTAATTCACTCCATTCAGATGAATAAGTCTGAATTCGTGCCAAATAGCTGCCATTTTTTCTTCTTCTTCTTTTTCCCGCGTCCATATATATATTTGTATGGCTTACTAGTAGGTAACATGATCATTCATTTCAAGCATTTCTCAATCATTTCTGAGCTTGTTTTAAATGTGAAGAGTTTCATTTAAGCAGATGCCATTTCATGTCACAAAACAGTTCGTTAAAAGCGTTCCATCTCCCCGCTGCGTTCGATCGAAGTGCAGCTACTGTGTGACTTAGTGCTGACCGGCTCGGTAGTAGACTTCTATGAGCAGTAGATTGCCCGGTAGTAGATTTGGCAGCATTGGTATGCAGTGCTGGTCGGCCGGTGTCTGCGAGTCATGGCGATTTAATGGCCGATCTGCGCAGCAATTAGGGCGTAGAAACGCGCCGCTCTGTGATTAAAATGTCGCGGAAGTGTGATTGTAGGTTGTAGTCTGCCACGCTTAAAGGATATGTTTCACCCTTGTATTGGTTTTGAACTGAGGTAGCCATTATCCTTGGCCGTTATTGAAATGTCCAAATTATTCAGGTAATTTTCCCAAAAACTTATCCGTTTTTAAGCAATTTAATTTCGAATTTGCAAAATGGGCTTTATGGTAATGCCGCCGCTGATTGGCTGACAGCTATTTCAAGATTGTTGGTCCTGGAAGTCAAACGACCTGTATTTCTTGAACCTTGGCGAGTACGATGTCTTTTGTGAAAACATCAAGCATTTTCGTCGAATATTTTTTAAGTTATATCAAATTTAGTGAAGTCACTACACACGAATTGTACGCCAACATCCAAAATGTAACAGACCGTACACAAGCTATGTTTAGAGAAAATGCAATCCAAAAACTTTAAATGATAGCAAATGACAAGTTTTTTTAAGGAAAATGCCCACAAAATAAAGTTTTTGAAAGGTATTAAAAAAACGGAATAAATATCAGAGAACCTTATGGGAGAAACTACCATACCAAATTCCAGAATAATATCCCCATTGTTGACAGACTTATGGCATATAAAGTATGGGTAAATCATGACGTCATATTTAAGATAAAATGCGTTTTTGTACAATATACAGACATACAAAATGGCACCACTGTATTTCTAAGACAAAACTGGTCTAGAAACATGCCTTATATTTATATTTATCAATTAAAATGTTTGACCTTCAGTGACCTGAACTTGACCTGAACTTGACATTAACTTCACGTAAATGAAGTCAGGTGGTAAATTGACTGTCACTATCATTCGAATTATACGTGTAAAATAACTCATGAAGCATGTGTTGCATGACTTTCGTAGATATGTTGAGCATAGTGCCCTTTTTGTGACCTGAACTTGACCTTGACCTTGGCCAACAATCTCACTTTAGCTCATGCGAGATGTGTATCATACATTTGGCAGCATTGTGGGTGAAACTGGTTGCAATCGAAGGCTTCGGATGGAAGTATGGCCCATAAACTCAAATACGTCTATTTTTACCTTTGACCTGACCATGACCTGACATTTGACCTTCACTTTGACATGTCTGAGAATCTTTAGATTCATCTCTTGAGAGATGTCGATTGCCGCCTTGAGCGTCTAGCTGCGATCATTGTTTCGGAAGATAACCAGGGGCCGCGCTCCCCCCCCCCCCCCCAGTAAATGGCGTTCTGCTGAGACCCCAGTCAATGCCGGGTTGATTGGGAAGTACAAGACCAAATGAAAGTACCGAAGTTTAAAATGAGCAAATCACCAATTGACTGGCCATTTGAGTGCGGTCAAAGCAGCTTGGTTCAATGTTAACTGCCTTGAAGTGAACAATTCACCTTGAATAATTCACGGTTTGTCGCTAAGCGTTGTCGTAGTTGGTGCGGCACCAGCAGTGTTGCAGAACTATTTTGCACTTTCCCGGCTAGCATATTATTATCATATGATTTATGGATAGCAGTTATGAATTCTGCTATTCAGGTAAGGAATTCCAACAATCCGAACTGCCTCGACACTGACCCCGAAACTGGTCGGAAAGTTTGCGACGTGGACATCTCAGACTCTGCAAAGACAACCTCCAAAACAAAAACGCAAATACTGCAGAGCATCTGCAGTCTTTGCAAAGTGCGTGTCAGTGTTCATGCACAAGGTCCAACCACGAAATAAGGCCATTCTACCTCATTGAGAGCGGAGCAAAAACGTGACTGCCGACATTTTTGGCGCGTTTTAAATCGGGCGCAGCGGTTCTCGCCAATCAACCTTGTGGTGTGCGGTGGGCGCGATGGTTTTCTCAGCTCTAGTGACGATAATTTGTTTGTCCTTGTGCTAACTCTGGTGATGACTGTTTTTCCGATGTGGAGGTGGAGGAGCCGCGCGAAAAGAACGCCATCTGGGCCATCGATAATGACGCTCGTGATCTGGCACCGGGTAATGAATTGGGCGTGAGATAAGGCAGCGGGATGGGGAGGGGTGGGTTAGGGGGAGGGGGAGGGGGAGGGGGAGGGGGAGGGGGAGGGGAGGGAGTGGGAGGGGGGGAGGGAGAGTGAGGGGAGAGGGGAGGGGAGGGGGAGGGGGAGGGGAGGGGGAGGGGGAGGGGGGAGGAGGGAGGGGGAGGGGGAGGAGGGTGGGGAGGGGAGGGGAGGGGGAGAGGGGAGGGGGGAGGGGGAGGGGAGGGGAGGGGGGGAGGGGAGGGGGAGGGGGAGGGGGAGGGGGAGGGGAGGGGAGGGGAGGGGGGAGGGGAGGGGGAAGGGGAGAGAGCGTGAGAGAGAGGTGAGAGCGAGAGAGTCGAGTGAGCGAAGAGATCCGAGAGAGCGAGGAGAGCGAGAGAGCGAGGAGAGAGCGAGAGTGCGCGTGCGTGCGTGCGTGCGTGCAGTGCCGTGCGTGCGTGCGTGCGTGCGTGCGGCCGGGGCGGGCGGGCGGCGCGGGCGGGCGGGGGGGGATGGGAGGAGAGTGTAGGGAGGGAGGGAGGGGAGGGAGGGAGAGGGAGGGAGGGAGGGAGGGGAGGGAGGGGAGGGGGAGGGAGGGAGGGAGTGGAGGGCGGGAGGGAGATGGAAGAGGAGACAGATAAAAGGGGGTATGTTATCTAAGACAATATGGTAAGAGTTGAGTTTAACAAGAAACACGCTCCCTGGACATTATACAAGCGTCTTTAACAGATTGGATCGCTCTTGAGCCAAAGATTTTCGAAGATCCTCCTGCGTGGCTAGCGTAGTGGTACAAATTATTATCTGTCAGTCGCATAGACTATCGTAGACGCCGATTGATTTGCACTAAGTAGCTAACTATCCCCCGATCTAGTAACAGTGAGGCCGCACAGCGCAAACCACTTTGAAGCACCGCCAGCTGGAGTCCATCTCTAATTAGTATGATAAGCCAGGAGCTACAGTATTCGGGGAGAAGTTCTCCACGGAGCTACCAACGCAGCTACGGTCGCCAGAATCGAAGGCAGACATTCCGACATGTCCCCAGTCGTTGTCAAGTCTAGGTACTATGAATCAGGGCTGAGTGGGTCACTGGTAATTCGCATGACGAAATCCCAGTCTGAAAGCTGAAACGTGTAGTCGAGGTAAGTTTACATATGACCATTCGAAGAAGAATCCAATAAAACTGGTCGGCCGGTAAGTTCTGTAGCTTCGCTGCCGGCATTTATTAAAATAAAAAGTAAGGCAAATGTCTGGTTAAAGCATGTCAAGCTCGTACTTGTCATTCATGAAAATGGTTGAGACTTAGACATGTTTCATATTCCAAGCAAACTTGGACAGCAAAAAGTATATAGGTCGATACACCAGTGTGTTGTAATGGAAGGCACTATGTAAGTTGTTCCAGCTCTGGTCCATAGCAGTGCATTAGTAACTGCAGGCACATCCCATGTATTTACAGCAGCAGCACCCCATCACTTAGCAAGCTAATCCGGCTGCTGCAGCAGTAAAAGGACTCGCTACTCCACGCTTATCTCGCTACCGTGAAATTCTGCGCCACTCCTGTATCACAGACGCCACTGCTACGTCAGCTTAGGTGACTCTACCGGCTGCCCCCCCCCCCCCCACCCCTGTCCGGCCAACCCCTCCCCTGACTCCCCCTATCCGGCCAATTGATGTTGCTCTACCGCTGCTTCTAACCACTGCTCACGCTGACCCCTGCTTTTAGCTCCCCCACACCTCCCTCGCCCCTACCCGACTCCCACAACCCCCATCTCCGCTTCCTAATTACCCTGCACCCCTCTAACTTCCTCACCCATGCTTCTAACTACTCTACCCCTGCTCCTTGCGCTACCAATGCCATCCTCCTCCTCACTCACGATGCTCCTCTCTCGCTGTTACCGCAACACCTCACAGCGAGTCACACGTCCCATCCCTCCCTCTCATCCATCTCACCCCTTATCCCATCCTCCATCTCATCCCTTCCCTCCCTCTCATCCCATCCAACCCTCCTCATCTCATCCCTCCCTCCATCACATCCCTCCCTCCCTCTCAATCCCATCCCTCCCTCTTATCCCATCCCTCCTCATCCCCTCCCTCTCATACCCACTCCCCCTCTCATCCATCCCCCCTCATCATCCCATCCCTGCCCTCTCATCCCATCCCTCCCTCTCATCCATCCCCCTCTCATCCATCCCTCCTCCATCCATCCTCCCTCTCATCCCATCCCTCCCTCTCATCCATCCTCCCTCTCATCCCATCCCCTCTCTCTCATCCCATTCCTCCATCTTATTCCATCCATCCCCTCCCTCTTATCCCATCCCTCCTCTTATCCCATCCTCCCTCTCATCCGATCCCTCCTCTTATCCAATCCCTCTCTCTCATCCCATCCCTCCTCATATCTCATCCCTCTCATCTCATCCCATCACCCTCTAATACATCACCGGAGATGAGAGAGCTGCCCCCATCCGCCGTCTCCGCCACCGCCACCGCCTCCACTTCTGCCCCGCACCCGTCCGTCCCTGCCGAGCTCTGCTCAGACCACCGACTCCAGACTCCGATCACAGACAGACGGTCTTCTCCACAGACAGACAGACCTCAGAGCGCTTCAGACTCCCAGACCTCAGGACCACAGTCAGACGTCTTCTCCACAGACAGACAGACCTCAGAGCCGGCTTCAGTCTCCCAGACCCTCAGAGCGCTTCAGGTCGAAGATAGTCTTCTCCACAGAGAGGAGGCGGCCGGAGTCCGTCAAGGCCGCCTCTGCCCCCGCCCCATGACCCCCTCCAACGTCAAGGTCAGCGCCTATGACTTCATAGAGGTCACGAGGTCGCCTCCGGCGGTCAGCTGGGACACACTGTCACCGGGACGAGACGAGACGCGGGGACAATGGAAATGCCCGTGTTTTTCCTCTGCTGAGAGAGGGTTGGTGAGAGGAGACGGATTACCCTATCGGCCTTGACCGGGGAGGCGCGTTTTCGGTGGTGGCCTGAGTGGTGGCGCCGAGTTTGCACTGGTGTTTGGGGATTGTCCCGGTTTGGTGTGAGTGAGGTCAGAGGGAGGCAACCCGAGCGGGCAGTGGAGTTTGGAATACGGCTGGGGTTGTGGAGGGTACATGCAGTGATGGGTTTACGAAAAGAATCAGTGATGCAGTGATGGGTTTACGAAAAGAAACTTGGTGATTGTTGTTTGGCTTACGATGACGAAACGCCGTCAGGAGAGGAGAGGGAGCTAATTTCCTTCCTTCTTCTCCCACATTTTCATATCGAAGTCCGACAAAAATATGGATGGAATGCTTAATTGTGTTTTGGGCTGACGCGAAATGGAAAAAAATTTACCCAGTCCCAGATTACCTACCCAGTACTGCTGACATACTTAAACATTATAAAAAATGATCTAGTCTATTCCTATTCCTAAACATAGCCTTATTCGTACCAATGACCTTTGCCGTACAACATATCGGTTTTAATGTGAGAGCCCACCAGCACGGCAAAACCACATGCCTCTCTAATGATGATTATTTGTGTTTAAGGGGCGCCACGCGCAACTACTAGGCTATGTGGCGCCCACACATGCCCCCTCTCTCTCACTCTCTCGCATCACAAACAGCAATTATTATGCCGAAAACAATGGTGCATTGTCCCTCCCTCCAGATGTAGGTTGTATGAGAAGACTGGACGTACAAGTCATCCCAATGTTATGCCAACGGAGAATCAGGATCCTTTCTATGACGAACACTTACACATGTTATATCTGAACCTGCGGTTATACTTGTCTTTTTGTAAGGATAATAATTATACTACCTATCATTTGTGTTGCTATTCTATTTGTATTCAAATGCTGAGCTACAGACTTCCTAAGCATGGATAAGAATGCGGCATATTTTCCATTCGTAAATTCGTTCAAATCAATTTGTAGAATCTGAGTGAGCTGAGTATCGACTCGTTTCCATGACAACGGCACGAGCACATCTCCATATTGTCTTCTGAAGACTCGCGTGGCCTTGACCTCTCATTAGTTCGTCTCCTGACAGTCACAATGCCTTATTGTGTATTAACCACATTCCATTGTTCTCCTCGAAGCTATTCTTTTGTGCGTCCCTGCCCAGTTGATTAGGCATGGTGAAGCTGTTATGGTGACATTACCATGCATAATGGCCGCATTTAGCATGCACTATTTGTCATTTGTTCCAAGTGGCCATGATATTCCTTCCGCAATCTGCCAATAACTATGCCGTAGTCCGTGCCGTTGTGGAGAGGACAAACAGAACAACACATGCTGGAGATAAAATATTCAGGTTGACACATTTCATCTCAAAGAGAAAAGCACCAGAACGAACACCAGAGCGCTGCCACCAGCCGTATAAGGGCATCCGGTGAAAAATCGGGCGCCGAAGCGACCCAAACCCACCTTGCCAGGATGGAGTCCAACCTAACGCGCTACCGACTAAGTTAATTGGCCTGCAGGCAAAGGGGCGTGCTATGGCGTCAAGCGTCACGCCGCCTCAGTTAATCCCATTTTGGATTGTTTTCTAGAAACAAAATGGTAATCCCGCCCCTCTTCATATTTTCCAGACTCGGTGACGCCTGGTTGCCCTATGACAACGCGACAGTTGCGGCGCGGCTGGGCAGAAACGACGCCCTGCCGACGGTAGTACAGAGTGGGCGCCATGATATGAAGTTCGGAAGGACCCAGCGGCAGCAGCTGCAGCAGCCGCTGCTGCCGCCGCTGCCTCTCCTGCTACTGCTGCTGCTAGTCACAGGCTGCGCTGGACTGCCACAAGGAAGCAGCAGTGCTGGAGGTGAGTTGTCACAAGAAATCAGCAGTGCTGGAGGTGAGTTGCCACAAGGAAGCAGCAGTGACGGAGGTGAGTTGCCACAAGGAAGCAGCAGTGACGGGAGGTGAGTTGCACAAGGAAGCAGCAGTGGTGAGGTGAGTTGCCACAAGGAAGCAGCAGTGACGGAGGTGAGTTGCCACAAGGAAGCAGCAGTGACGGCAGAGTGAGTTGCACAAGGAAGCAGCAGTGGTGGAGGTGAGTTGCCACAAGGAAGCAGCAGTGCTGGAGGTGAGTTGTCACAAGAAATCAGCAGTGCTGGAGGTGAGTTGCCACAAGGAAGCAGCAGTGACGGAGGTGAGTTGCCACAAGGAAGCAGCAGTGACGGAGGTGAGTTGCCACAAGGAAGCAGCAGTGCTGGAGGTGAGTGAATTGCCGAGTTCACGCGGAACTTTCTGGACGGTACACGTCACTGCAAAAGTAATGATAGGTACAGTGTCCCAAAATGTGTTGATTTGGGTGGGAAATGATACCCAAAAGTGAATAGTTTTCCACTCTACCCATTTCAGGAGCGACCTGAAATGGGGAGAGTGGACAATTATTCACTTTTGGGTGTCATTTCCCATCAAAATCAACACATTTAGAGACACTGTACCTACCATTACTTTTGCAGTGACCTGTGCATGAAGGTGCTTATCTTAAGTGAACTTCATCGAATTCTCTTGACGCCAAGAAACGTCACCTGCTTTGTGATAATTCCTTTCTTTTAAATACACTGGGTCATGTTGATACGGTCCGGACCTCGCTTCCTTTTATGGCAATGATCTGGTCACCGTTAATGTTGATAATCACACTGACAGTAACGGATGACGGCTAGACTAATTATCTTCCGTTTCAACTGCTTATCAATAACGGATATCGGTACACGTGCGACATTTAAAATTAAGCGCTACATTTGTTGCATAACATGGAACAGGTTTCGGGCTTTAGACAGACCCAGTTTCAAGCTGAAAGTCCAATTGGGTTTCATAACTAGTCTTCTGTAAAAACGGAAATAGGCTTATCTAAAGTCATTAATACCAGTTTTATTGCGATACATCATCCAAAATTTATCTCGGGACTTTATCTGCAACGGCTGTTAAAGATCTGATTGATGATCCTGATCTGATTGATGCAGCAATGTGTCATCATTTTAAATTAAAGAACTAGTCCAAGATAGCAAATTGCTCACGTTATCATGAAAGTGTAAACATTACCCAAAGTTGGTAGATGAAATATTGCTGAACCACCCTTGCTCAATATCGTTATAGATCGAGGGCACGTGTATCTTTGTCAAAACGTCTCCTGTTCTGAAAACACCGCTATATCTATGTGTCAGCCAGTCTTTCCCAGTCTCCACTCTGTGGTAATGCACGGCAAATTACGGCATGGGGCATGCGTGGTCCGCACGTGCAGCGCGCACGTGCAGCGCGCACGTGCAGCGGACATGTGCTGCAGGCATGGCACATGGCTTGCGTTACATGGGCCAGGAGCGGATCTATGGGGTGGGGGTATTGGGATCATGTATCCAAAACGAATGAAATCGCAGCCAAAAATGTATACATTTCCTTATTTTGAATATAATGTAAGCAATTTCCAACGAAGAAACTAGGTTCAATATGATTTTTAATCCACAATGAATCGGAATCTGATGATTTTTCTCTCGAAATTTGCCAGATGAGCTGAGAGTTGACCCGAACCCAAGTTAATTGCATTCGACCAGTAAGTTCTGTGGGTTTCTTGCATTAATTTGTATCCCTAAGCCCTTATAATGACTTCCTGGCTGCCAACGATGGCAAGTTATTCCTCTCAATGTTCTAAGTTTGTGATGCCGTGTCCGGGGCCCACCAGTTTCGTACCACAGCTATCCTTAATGGCACCTGTAATGGCACCTGTAGAGATATCAGATTCCCATTGTGAATGCCCGTGACGCACCTGTACAAACAGATAGCATGTCAGTTATACCGGATGTTGATTAACTGTTGACAAACAGACGAAATTATTCGAACGATAACAACGGCCTAAATCATTCCAACCCCTCCAGCACCAGCACCACGACCAGCACCAATGGGTAATCATACCATCGGGCTCGGGGAATGGGATTAGTGACGTAATTTGAGTTACCGCTCCAATAACAGAAGCGTTACTAATTGTATGGCAGCATCCAGGAGCTTAATTGCTGTTTTAGATTGGAGAAGGCTGCCTTGGCGATATTTTCGTCAGCATGGTTTGTTTTCGTTTGGTGTACGGTGGCCTTGAGCAGAGCTGCGTTTAAATTATGGATCGTGTTTCGGTTGATATATGTTGGGCGAGCCGAGAGGCCAATACGGTTGCAATGCAACTCCAGCTAAAACATGAGGAGCTATGGTGATAAATAAAACGGAATCAATAAATCCAAATGAAATTTTAAAAATAATATTATAAAATTTACGATCACTTCACTTGCCTCTGAGAATGCTTCTATTCACAATCTTGTCAATGCGATCATTTTTCTTCAATGAGATATATGCAGGTCTAAGTCAATTGCTGAGAACACCAACCAACATACTGCTGACAAATATATCAGATCTTCGAATGCGGGCTGTCTGAACGCAGGGAACCAATCCTGTGTAAACAACAAAGCGTATAAGTGCCACATCATCCCGTCACCCCTTCAGCCACAAAGTGTGACAAATCAGAACCAGGCACCTCCGCACAGCTCGCCTCGCCCCCTCCCTAAAGGCTGCAGCACAGCTCTCTCGCACGCAAATCGTGTCTCGCAACTCCTATTTAAATACACGTAACACTTCCAGCTCGCGTCTCGTCTCACATCTCGTAGTGCCGCTGCGATATCGCGTTGGATCTCATTCTCGTCCCCGAATCGCGGGTCTCGCTTCTGCATCGCATCGCATGCGACAGAGTTAACTCTAGGTCAACTTTTCCCCACGATTTTCGTGCGAGACGGGATTTTCGAGCGAGACGGCCCAAACGCGGGACGCGATTGCCTGCGAGACGCGATTGCCTGCGAGACGCGAATTACCTGCGAGACGTGCTGTGATGCTGTGTTTAAGGCTTAACTCTGCTAACCTTCGAGGCACGTGTCTGTCGCGACACCCCCCCCCCCCCCCATCAGAGGGCAGGTGCCTCTGTTGTGACGCCACAAGCGGCAAGGCCGCTGGTCTTCTCTCCGAGGATCACCAGGAATGTCCTGTGACAGCACCCACCGTAGGCGGGGGGAGGGGAAAGGCGGGGAGGGGACGCCAAGAGGAGAGGGGGGTAGAGTCGCACTTCACTGGCTTCTGTCGCACGCGCCGTGGCGAGGTCGGGGTGGGGGGAGTGAGTGTGTGAGGGGTAGGTGATGGGAGATAATTACAGACCGTGGATTGGAGGGACGGCACGGCGCGCCCCATTGAACTCGAACTGACAGCCGGAGGTGTTTGGTCCGAGCGGGGCTGGTCCTGGCCAGCGAACCGGACAGTGCAGAGAGTGAAAGGTGACCATGGGTGTAGTAATGTGGACGACTACAGACCAGTTTGGCGGCTGGAGATGCCGTCATGGACCGGTGACGTCATCAGGCGTGGTCTGGTGACGTCACTGGGAGCGAACCGCGGCAGCAGCAGGAATTTATGGAACGTGCGATGTTAAAGTTGGCGCTGCTGTTAGTGTTAGTGCTGTTGCCTTTGGTGCTGGTGTTAAAGTTGGTAGCCAGACAAAGTGTGTTTAGCTCCTTGTTCATTGTTTTGTTCTATCAAAAAACATCCCCATGAAGGCTTCTAAAAAAACATGTTTTACGGATGGTTACGGGGATCAGAGCTCTTCACTAAGCCAAGCCTGTTGCTTTTCTCTTTAGTTCCTGACTCCTACCATCTGATCGCTCGATTCCTGCTGGAAGAATTTAGAGTCGAAAGCCTTATCGAATAAATTCGACAAAATAGTCTGAGTCGAAAACCTGATAACTTGCCACGAAGCCTCGGCTCCGTCCTCCCCACCCACCGACCTTGTATGAGGTCGGCCGCTGCCATCGACCGCCGGACATCCCCGTCAAGGGTCCCCACCCACTGACCTTGTATGATGGCGACCGCCGTCATCGACCGCCGGACATCCCCGTCAAGGGTCCCCACCCACTGACCTTGTATGAGGTCGGCCGCTGCCATCGACCGCCGGACATCCCCGTCAAGGGTCCCCACCCACCGACCTTGTATGAGGGCGGCCGCCGTCATCGACCGCCGGACATCCCCGTCAAGGGTCCCCACCCACTGACCTTGTATGAGGGCGGCCGCCGTCATCGACCGCCGGACATCCCCGTCAAGGGTCCCCACCCACTGACCTTGTATGAGGGCGACCGCCGTCATCGACCGCCGGACATCCCCGTCAAGGGTCCCCACCCACTGACCTTGTATGAGGGCGGCCGCTGTCATCGACCGCCGGACATCCCCGTCAAGGGTCCCCACCCACCGACCTTGTATGAGGTCGGCTGCTGCCATCGACCGCCGGACATCCCCGTCAAGGGTCCCCACCCACCGACCTTGTATGAGGTCGGCTGATGCCATCGACCGCCGGACATCCCCGTCAAGGGTCCCCACCCACTGACCTTGTATGAGGTCGGCCGCTGCCATCGACCGCCGGACATCCCCGTCAAGGGTCCCCACCCACTGACCTTGTATGAGGTCGGCCGCTGCCATCGACCGCCGGACATCCCCGTCAAGGGTCCCCACCCACTGACCTTGTATGAGGGCGGCCGCCGTCATCGACCGCCGGACATCCCCGTCAAGGGTCCCCACCCACTGACCTTGTATGAGGGCGACCGCTGCCATCGACCGCCGGACATCCCCGTCAAGGGTCCCCACCCACTGACCTTGTATGAGGGCGGCCGCCGTCATCGACCGCCGGACATCCCCGTCAAGGGCAGCTAGTTAGCACGAGTCCGGACGCCAACCCCCAACGACTTATCGAATTTGAACAATTTATCAGTCTCGAGGTGAGTAACTACAAGTGAAACCTGTCGTAGACTCGCTGTTTAGTATCCAAGATAGCTTAGAGGCACTGGCTCCGTGTGAAAGATAGCATATTGAACGACAGCGTATTGGACGGCAACAAAATTGCTGCCGTGCAAAGGAGGAACCACGTATGTCATTGTTTTCGGTGATAGACATACGTGGTGCTTTCTTTGCACGGCAGAGGAGAAGAAACCATTTTGTACTGTCAACTGGACATATATGATAATATGAGATAAGCGATCGCTAGCTTCAAGCATTGAGTGAAACAGCATGCTTCGAAAAACCCGGGCTCCTGTAGGATATAGTTCTGAAGACGCTAGGAAAGAAGATGCTCAATTGCCCAGTCTTTATTTTGTGGGTGTTTTGTATTATGGTGCGTCGTATTATTGTAAAGAATATAGAAACAAAGACAATGTCATTTGCTGCGATCGTTCTTCCCCAGCCCCAATCATTACCAGGTAGCAACGACAACCGAATTTCAGAATTAATCCTTACAAGACTTATGTACTAATTGACGTTGTCATGTGATAATACGGTCGGCTAGAAGAATACAAAATGTTTCTGACAATCAAACGACGTCAATTCTTGCGGCAATGCCTATTTCTTCGACATTGATAGATTAGCGTCGATAACTTAAAATGAATGTGACGAATACTCTGTATGTTGCAGACACGTTTTGGCAGGAATTGCATTAGCCACCCATAACCTAGGCGATCAGGCGCATTCCTTCTGCTGACATTAATGCTCCAAATCTTACCAGGCATGCATACCACAAATAACTCAGCATACCCACGGCACCGGGCGCTCCCTCCTAGACAGCTCACTCGTCACTGCATGTTAAAATACTGCAAATGTTCTGACATCAAGGAAATTACTATCTCAGAAAAGTATGAACAAACACATTGTTCACATTAACAAAAAGTGTGCAGATCAAAGTGATCAGACTACCTTTCTGTTCATCTCGTCAGAGCATCGGAATCAGGTGGACAAAGAGCAGTTTATACGAGGTTAAATTCAGAGACCATCTCTGTTCACCAAATACTGATCGCATATACACATTCCCTCCGGTGCTTCAGTGTTTGTACTGAAGTGTCTCGCTCCTCTCGTCCCTCAAATGGTGTCTTACTAACGTTTCAAAGAATGATAACACTACCTAGCAACGAAAGGCTCCAATCATGGCTAATTTAAACACTGAAAGACACACGGCAGTGTGTCTGTTTGTCGGTCGCAGGCCAGGTCAGGTCTGACCTCAGGTCAACAGCAGGCCGACACCCCGGCCTCTTCAAGGCTGTTCCCCACCGCCAGTCCAGAACAGGAGATGACAGCACGGGTTGCCAATATTCCAACACGCGCAGTACCGTCAGACATTAGTCGCCGCACGGATCATGGGAGCTTATTGAAATGATCAGACGGATTATAGCGTGGAGTAAAAATGTCAGCGAGCTTGAACAAAAGAATGGAGGTGGCGTGTTTTGAAATATGAGCCGCTATACGCTGGCGTTGTTTAATTAATAGAGGTAAGGACGTCAAATAAGTGGTATAAATCAGGTCATCATGTCTGCACTTTTCAGATGTGCTTTTCTCAAATTATATTTAATAAGTAATTAGCTAGTTAGTGTTGATTGGCATTATGCCGACTTTTTGTGACTTTGTGATTGGATTAATGGGATATTTTCTTACTTTGGCCATGGGTATGATGCTAAAAGTAATACAATTGATCACTCGGTTTGTGGGTTTTATATAATTAATAAGCTATGAAGGTTCCTTGTCACTTTCCATTTTTATGTATTTACGTGCATGAAACACGTGATGGTTATGACTGCGTTTTATTTAAAACTTGTTACACCTCTATTTGGTTCACGCCAAGAAACACAAAGTACAACATGCCTTTCGCTCAAGTTTCTCTTGCATTTCTCCCTCCACACCAAGAAACGGTCCACTCCACGCTATTCCTCTGCATGTACTAATAAGAGTATCTACCCTACGTCTCAAGACCATTCATATCCCACTGGACCGTCATTTCACCATCCCTCCAGGGCAGGGCACTCAGTCTCGGCCGACACTCAGTCTCAGAGGGCACTCAGTCTCGGCCGGTTACGACACTAATGGGAACATTGCATGAGGCCGGGCATCAAACTAACGACGGATAATGCCAGCGGCTGGCATGGGGCCCGCGGCGCTCTCCCAAGTAAATAACGGTGATCTTCTAAGCAAATCACGGCGCTCTCCCAAGCAAATAACGGTGCTCTACTAAGTAAATCACGGCGCTCTCCCAAGCTAATCACGGCGCTCTCCCAAGCAAATCACGACGCTCTCCCAAGCAAATAACGGCGCTCTCCCAAGCAAATCACGACGCTCTCCTCAGCAAATCGCGGCGCTCTCCCAAGCAAATCACGGCGTTCTCCCAAGCTATTCATGGCGTTCTCCCAAGCAGATAGTGGCAGCTGTCAGACCATCGTGAACTGCATGTGTCTAATAGCAGAGTAGCAAGGAGCATGGCTGCGAACGAGGGATCCGTAGTTTGATTTGTGGTGACTGGTATAGCTACTGGTAACTGGTAACTGGTAGGTAAATGGTAGGTAACTGGTGACTGGTATAGCCCGGGCTGCAGGGTGGCTAAAACAGAGCTGAACAAGAGCAGCCTGGTGAAATGAGGAGTCTAGAATCTAAAAATGGGTGTCGTATCCGAGTGGTGGAATAATCAACCATGTTTATTATATTTAGCATGCATACATGAATAACTGGTTAACATTTGGTAGCTGTCTTGTTGAAACTTTTTATGTAACGTTATTGAATTGAAGCAATCATTGAAGCAAGAATTGAAGCAAGATATTTAGTTACTAGGCAGAGTGTGCATGGAAGGGACACCCGACAAAGTAGCAGACTCCTGACGCCCGCCATTCGATCGGAGAGCGGACGGCGGCGCTTCTTGTTCACCGCTGTGTCGGACTTCAACGAGCTGCCGTCTGATCTGCGCTGCCTTAGCTGCCCGGCATTTAAACGCGACCTGAAGGAATACCTATGGGAACGGGAACGCGCCGATTGAGCTCTCCTGCATGCTACGATGTGTTGTGTGTATGATCTCGCAGATTGAGTGCTGATATGATGTGAATGTATTGCATGCATGTTTACATATATTCCTGCGTATTTAGCAACAACTTGACACGAGACACAGAATAGCCGTTTTGGTAGCGGATGTGTCTTTTAAAGTGAAATAAACAATCATGTCCGACCATTGCTTAATATATACTCTTTGAACACTGCCATCTATGAAGTCAGAAACATGTGTGCAGGCCGAGAGTTATAGACGGGAAGCTTATATTTCTACAATCGTAAATGACGTAAATGATGCCCAGGACACTTAAATTATCCAGGTAAATAATATTTCACATTTCCGTCTCACCAAGGATACAATTATGAGCATAATGGACATTGTCCCCAGCGGTTTTGAACCGCAGACATTATATTCTCACGGTCGGAGAATTTGTGGCCGGATATAACACGCCCAAGGTCTGGTAAAATTTCACCAATCGTGCCGATTATACCAACAATAATCGCAGTATAAATTGCAAGACCGTGATTCAAGGGTCCGAGATTTGAATGATACGTTCGCCCCACTCAGGCTTTACAAACCCGGTTCAAACAGTTTCTCCAAATATATGTTGCACGAGCGCACGATAGATTTTCCTTCCTTTTGCTCTCTTATTTTACAACAATCGAGTGCGCAACATTTTTGTACAAGAGAAGCATGTATCCGAGACAGATTGACTAGTAAAGGGGTATCTGCCATGTTCAGAAATCCAGTTCCGTATTTGGCTTTGGAATTCGTAGAACACTTGAACAACTCATAGCCCCCCCCCCTCCGACGTTATGGCCGAAGTTGTAAAGAAATCCATGTTGTATACCTGCATGTAGAGACAGTGTGAGATGCCTACCCATGAAGATTTCACACATTGACAAATTATTGCCAATAAACTTACTGTTTCAACAGGACTTCATATAACAGTAAAACATTGCCAATAAACCGTATATGCACCAAAAGATACAATATTCCCGAGGTGGCACCCATCATTATGCTTCATCTACATCTCACCACCGTCTCGGCTATTTCTGTAAACCTCTCCGGAGCCGTCTGCACTCAGTCACTGTTTACTCTCGTCTATTCCAGCCAGTCGCCGTATCTGCCCGTACCAGGCCTGGTCGACAATCGTGCCGCCGCTGTTGGGCACGATTGCGCCACGCCCGCCTCTACGGCAGCCGTATCTCTCCCGCGAGCAGGGGCTGGTCCAAGGAGGGAACCACCGGGGCCATGGCCCCTCCTCAAAATGGGGAAAATCAGCCGAGAATTGATCTTGATATAATTGTGAATGGACAGTCCCTGATTGTTAAGAAAATCTTAGCAGCTTCCTCTGAATACGGCTTCTTTCAAATCATTTATTAGTATACAGGCAAGCAAAATCAGATGCAAACTATGTTTTATTTGTCGGCTAATGAGATATGCCAGCCAAAACAGCTTCTTTTGAGTGGCATATCCCATCAACTGAAATGGTCGGAGCTGGGACATCCGCCAGCAAACCAGCCCGGCCGCCGCCGACTCGTGCGCTGAAAGCGGCCTGTCTCCGGCGGAAGGTCACGTGACTGGGCGCGCCCTTCAAGGTCAACGACGCCGAATGGCGTATGGGCAGCTACTGTGTCGCCGTGGTAAAGTAGCGAAAACGGCCTTATGGCGTAAGGCACTCAAGGCCACTTCTGTTTTCTGGACACGCACTGACGAAGTGACACAGGCCGAGTATTTTTCAGACGAAATAAAGCAAGTAACCGAAGGTTGCTTTTCAATATATAATTGCGTCGGTGCTGGAAAATGATCCTGGCGACATCCCCCGCTCTCGCCTCCCACGTTGTGGCGTGTACGACCGCCCCGGAGCGCTCGCTTCACACAATCAGTGCTGCGAGCCCCTAACTTGGCGCGCCGGCCCTGTTCATGGCCTCGCTGTTTGGGCCGCCGAGTGGGGCGCTTTCACAGGCCAATCCCTAACGAGCGTGGCCCAGACGGTGGCTGAACCCAGTGAGCTGTGAGCTGTGAGTTGTGAGTTGTGAGTTGTGAGATGTGAGATGTGAGATGTGATATGTGAGATGTGAGATGTGAGATGTGAGTTGTGAGTTGTGAGATGTGAGATGTGAGATGTGAGATGTGAGATGTGAGTTGTGAGTTGTGAGTTGTGAGTTGTGAGTTGTGAGTTGTGAGTTGTGAGTTGTGAGTTGTGAGATGTGAGTTGTGAGTTGTGAGTTGTGAGCGGTGAGCGGTGAGCGGTGAGCTGTGAGCTGTGAGCTGTGAGCTGTGAGCTGTGAGCTGTGAGCTGTGAGCTGTGATATGTGAGCTGTGAGCTGTGAGATGTGAGCTGTGAGCTGTGAGCTGTGAGATGTGAGATGTGAATTGTGAGCTGTGAGATGTGAGATGTGAGCTGTGAGATGTGAGATGTCAGCTGGGAGTTGTGAGCTGTGAGCTGTGAGTTGTGAGTTGTGAGTTGTGAGCTGTGAGCTGTGAGCTGTGAGCTGGAAGATGTGAGCTGTGAGCTGTGAGCTGTGAGCTGTGAGCTGTGAGCTGTGAGCTGTGAGCTGTGAGCTGTGAGCTGTGAGCTGTGAGATGTGAGCTGTGATATGTGAGATGTGAGCTGTGAGCGGTGAGATGTGGGCTGTGAGATGTGAGATGTGAGCTATGAGCTATGAGCTGTGAGCTGTGAGCTGTGAGTTGTGGGCTGTGAGCTGTGAGCTGTGAGCTGTTAGCTGTGAGCTATGAGATGTGAGTTGTGAGCTGTGAGCTGTGAGCTGTAAGCTGTGAGCTGTGATATGTGAGCTGTGAGATGTGATGTGAGCTGTGAGCTGTGAGCTGTGAGCTGTGAGCTGTGAGATGTGAGCTGTGAGCTGTGAGCAGTGATATGTGAGATGTGAGTTGTGAGATGTGAGCGGTGAGATGTGAGCGGTGAGCTGTGAGCTGTGAGCTGTGAGCTGTGAGCTTGACAGCAGGCGGCACAGGAATTGGAGCGATGTATCCGAGCAGAATTGGTCTTCCTAAAACTTACATATATTCACTACAAGTACTGTCATGGGCACCACGTATATTATACTTTCAGTGTTGTGCACATGATTTAAATTAATTTCACGAAAACTTTATACATGAAGTTGATAAAAGTGCGTCAGGTTTGTGATACTGTATCCTCATGTACTCACTTTGTGATTATATTGCAAGTAAACAGTAATGTAAAAGGCAAGTTAAAAGCAAAAGGTGCAGGTAAAGGCATATAATATAAAAAGCATACCAACTTCAGACAGCATTGCACAAGTTTGTATTCACCATGTGTTAACCAGACAGGTGTTTGTGATGCCGTTCAAAACACGGTGAACTGATTTGCTGAATATCCACCGTGATGTTTCGTGCTTACGATAAAATCATACAATGTACCAGCGGCACGCGCGCGTGGCACGAGACGAGTTACCTCTGTGTGATACGACGCAGTCTCCGGGATACTGTCTTATGGCGAGACGCAGCCTCCGGGATATTGTCTTATGGCGAGATGCAGTCTCCGGGATACTGTCTTATGGCGAGATGCAGTCTCCGGGATACTGTTTTATGGCGAGATGCAGTCTCCGGGATACTGTCTTATGGCGAGATGCAGTCTCTCTGTTATTTGGATACTGTCTAATGCTAAGATGCAGTCTCTTCATTATTTGGCTATTGTTTAATACCCGAGTTGTAGTCTCCACCGTTCACATGAAGCTTCGTCGCTCTATCGTTACTTTTTCGCGCCACTTCCGCTCTTTCATAAACCTGTCTTACACGTTTTACTTTGTAGTCAATACAATTATTGAACTTCTCTTGCGTCGATCATATTTTGTATATATTGCCGGCCTTGGACATGGAAAAGAACAATTTAACGAGAATAGTTCACCTTTAACATGGGGTTCTTAACTGAGATAGCATATTTTTAGCACAGATATAAAAATGGATTGTGGTGAAAGAATTGCCTCGCTACCTAAATAATTTCGACACAGGACTAGTTGCCCACTAATTTCGACACAGGACTAGTTGCCCACTAATTTCGACACAGGACTAGTTGCCCACTAATTTCGACACAGGACTAGTTGCCCACTAATTTCGACACAGGACTAGTTGCCCACTAATTTCGACACAGGACTAGTTGCCCACTAATTTCGACACAGGACTAGTTGCCCACTAATTTCGACACAGGACTAGTTGCCCACTAATTTCGACACAGGACTAGTTGCCCACTAATTTCGACACAGGACTAGTTGCCCACTAATTTCGACACAGGACTAGTTGCCCACTAATTTCGACACAGGACTAGTTGCCCACTAATTTCGACACAGGACTAGTTGCCCACTAATTTCGACACAGGACTAGTTGCCCACTAATTTCGACACAGGACTAGTTGCCCACTAATTTCGACACAGGACTAGTTGCCCACTAATTTCGACACAGGACTAGTTGCCCACTAATTTCGACACAGGACTAGTTGCCCACTAATTTCGACACAGGACTAGTTGCCCACTAATTTCGACACAGGACTAGTTGCCCACTAATTTCGACACAGGACTAGTTGCCCACTAATTTCGACACAGGACTAGTTGCCCACTAATTTCGACACAGGACTAGTTGCCCACTAATTTCGACACAGGACTAGTTGCCCACTAATTTCGACACAGGACTAGTTGCCCACTAATTTCGACACAGGACTAGTTGCCCACTAATTTCGACACAGGACTAGTTGCCCACTAATTTCGACACAGGACTAGTTGCCCACTAATTTCGACACAGGACTAGTTGCCCACTAATTTCGACACAGGACTAGTTGCCCACTAATTTCGACACAGGACTAGTTGCCCACTAATTTCGACACAGGACTAGTTGCCCACTAATTTCGACACAGGACTAGTTGCCCACTAATTTCGACACAGGACTAGTTGCCCACTAATTTCGACACAGGACTAGTTGCCCACTAATTTCGACACAGGACTAGTTGCCCACTAATTTCGACACAGGACTAGTTGCCCACTAATTTCGACACAGGACTAGTTGCCCACTAATTTCGACACAGGACTAGTTGCCCACTAATTTCGACACAGGACTAGTTGCCCACTAATTTCGACACAGGACTAGTTGCCCACTAATTTCGACACAGGACTAGTTGCCCACTAATTTCGACACAGGACTAGTTGCCCACTAATTTCGACACAGGACTAGTTGCCCACTAATTTCGACACAGGACTAGTTGCCCACTAATTTCGACACAGGACTAGTTGCCCACTAATTTCGACACAGGACTAGTTGCCCACTAATTTCGACACAGGACTAGTTGCCCACTAATTTCGACACAGGACTAGTTGCCCACTAATTTCGACACAGGACTAGTTGCCCACTAATTTCGACACAGGACTAGTTGCCCACTAATTTCGACACAGGACTAGTTGCCCACTAATTTCGACACAGGACTAGTTGCCCACTAATTTCGACACAGGACTAGTTGCCCACTAATTTCGACACAGGACTAGTTGCCCACTAATTTCGACACAGGACTAGTTGCCCACTAATTTCGACACAGGACTAGTTGCCCACTTTTAGAAGACTCTGTTTCGGGTCCGCAAAACTTCACAACGGTTTGTTTACGTTACAAGCATCCTGCGTATATATGCCTAAAGTCCGCCATTATTGTGTGCAGTAGGTTCCATATCCAAGCTACTATATGCATGACGTCATACATTGTAATGTTTTTTTAAGGTCATGAAGGAGAAAAAAGTCCGCCAATCCGCCAAAGTCCGCCAAAGTCCGCCAAAGTCCGCCATTATTGTGTGCAGTAGGTTCCATATCCAAGCTACTATATGCATGACGTCATACATTGTAATGTTTTTTTAAGGTCATGTAGGAGAAAAAAGAAACATGCCTATTTCTTGATGGATATCCGCCTATCTCCATTCAAATGTCATATTCGTTTTTTTCAGCTCAAAGTGCCCCATATAGCAAAATTTCAATATTTTGTTTCGAAGGTGACCTATTCCCTTTAACCGTACCCGACGATAGTAGAGAACGACCGGATCCAACGAGTGAAGGTCACTTTGTTTTAAGCTGATTTGCGAGAGTTTAAGACAGAGCAGCTGCTTTTCTGTATACGGATGGATTTAGAACAAAATTACTTTATGATCCCCGAACACACACCCAAGAAAGGAAAGCGTCTTTGTTGAGAGGGCGATGACCTAGATGTGTGTGTGCACTCGTACGTCACGGCATATCTAAATGAGGGCAGCAACATGATGTGATCGATGACCTCGACTGGCTTCATGTAGACAGCATGTATAAGTATCACTACCTAGTGTTACTGAGAAAAATGCTAACTACGTCTGAGCCACAAAACTTTGCCGAAAGTTGAATAACTAGGTAAAGTGTGCACGGGAGAGACTCCCGACAGAGTGGCATGCTTGTGACGCCCTCTATACGGACTAAGTCTGGGAGGCGTCGCTATTTGTACGGGGCTGTCGCTGAGTACAACGAGCTGCCGTCTGAGCTGCGTTGTTTGAGTTACGCTAGTTTTAAACGCGAGCTCAAAGAGTACCTGATGGAGCGTGAGCGTGAGACTGAGCGTGAGACTGAACGTCTTATGACTCACTGCACTCGTTTATGAGATATTGTGTTGCGATGTTTTCTATGTGCTCTGTGATGTGTACATGATGTATGAGTGTTGCGTCACCCAAGCCCAATTATTTTAACGTGTTTCGACTCGAGTCATGTAATAGCCGTTGCATGCAGCGGATATGCCTCTGCACGAAATGAAATAAATAAATGCATTTGTTTTCTGACAACAAAGTTAGATCCCAGTATAGTTTCAGAAACAGCACTACACACCTAATCACTTGTCATAGTTTTCATCGGGTGTTTTTCAAAAAAAGTTCGCCGGCTTTCCCGTTTGAAGAAAATTGCCGTTCATGCAGCACCAGTTCATCCTGCTTTCATCATGATATCCCGCGGTAAACGACGATTTCCCAAGCTGAATCCGCTAGATTATTGTCTGCCTGCCGTTCGCCGTGACATGTTAGCGTGTCTTTCCGCCCGGCTGCTCCTCTGACTGATGTCTTGAACATGCAACCACATCCGAGAAATCACAAAAACTCACAGCGGCCATTGCCTGGCTATCTCTCCCTCTATCTCTCTCCCTCTCTATCTCTCTCTCCATTCAGTACAACTCATCCAATTGGCGGTCACGGCGAAACGTCAATCTTCTGTTATTATCGTCAGTACCTCTAATCTGTCATTAAATAAATGGCATACCTAATTGTGCATAAGCTTCTCTCTTCAAAGTACCAATCATTGCAAACTATGGGCCGGTCAAAAACCCGTGTTCAGTCATAATTATCTGCATTTGCTGTCACATGTTCACGGCATAAGGTGGCATTTCAGAATACGTGGCACTCGGCGCCCCCTGACAATCCTGATGTTAATCTGAAACCACGGCTGACAGTGACGTTAAGCTGATCCCATAGTCTGGCACGCCGTGCTAAGTATGATTTCACGTCTCGTCATGATCCCAAATTCCCTGCCAAACCGTGATATCAAATCCCGTGTCACATCGTGATGCCAGATCTGCCTTGGCACTCCGTGGTGCCAGATTACGTGGCGCATACCGTGATCCCAGATCACATGGCACGCCGTGATCCCAGATCACATGGCACGCCGTGATCCCAGATCACATGGCACGCCGTGATCCCAGATCACATGGCACGCCGTGATCCCAGATCACATGGCACGCCGTGATCCCAGATCACATGGCACGCCGTGATCCCAGATCACATGGCACGCCGTGATCCCAGATCACATGGCACGCCGTGATCCCAGATCACATGGCACGCCGTGATCCCAGATCACATGGCACGCCGTGATCCCAGATCACATGGCACGCCGTGATCCCAGATCACATGGCACGCCGTGATCCCAGATCACATGGCACGCCGTGATCCCAGATCACATGGCACGCCGTGATCCCATATCACATGGTACGCCATGATCTCAGATCACATGGCACGCCGTGATCCCAGATCACATGGCACGCCATGATCTCAGATCCACGGGCAATCCGTGATACCAGTCTGATCCATCCACAAGTCGTAATGCCAGTCTGATCCCGTGTCACGCAATCCGTGATCCCAGATCCATTGACTCGCCTTCGCAACCGAGCGGAACTCGAACAGTACCTCTGCGGCGCTCCCCGACGGTGACGGGCGCCCATTGTAGCTCGTACATGGACCCATAACGGTGACGGGAGGGAGCACAGGAGCGGAGCGGACACAAACACACCAACAGACCGGACTCACAGACACACAAACAGACCCTGACGGCGACAGGAGGGTGCAGAGGGGCAGAGCGGACAAAAACACACAAACAGACCGGACTCACAGACACACAAACAGACCCTGACGGTGGCAGGAGGGTGCACAGGAGCGGAGCGGACACAAACACACCAACAGACCGGGCTCACATACACACAAACAGACCCTGACGGCGACAGGGAGGTGCACAGGAGCGGAGCGGACACAAACACACCAACAGACCGGACTCACAGACACACAAACAGACCGGACTCACAGACACACAAACAGACCGGACTCACAGACACACAAACAGACCGGAATCACAGACACACAAACACACCAACAGACCGGACT
Organism: Chirona hameri; assembly: GCA_036785665.1. Lineage (NCBI taxonomy): Eukaryota > Metazoa > Arthropoda > Thecostraca > Balanomorpha > Balanidae > Chirona > Chirona hameri. The sequence continues at coordinate 48,480 of JAXIVJ010003034.1, forward strand.
CACAGACACACAAACAGACCCTGAAGGCGACAGGGAGGTGCACAGGAGCGGAGCGGACACACAAACACACAAACAGACCGGAATCACAGACACACAAACAGACTCTGAAGGCGACAGGGAGGTGCACAGGAGCGGAGCAGACACACAAACACACAAACAGACCGGAATCACAGACACACAAACACACAAACAGACCGGACACATACACAGAAGGTTGGCAGGTGAGCTCCACGGGGCGACGATGGAGGTGGCTGATGTTGATGTTGATGGGGAATAACAATTCAAACTAGTAGCAGTTGACCCGGACTCACGGTGTGGTAGTGGTCAAAAGGCGGGGGGGGGGATTTTTTGGTATATAAGTTGATTAGTTGAAAGTTTCGCGTAAGACATTTTATGTGCCACGTTTCAATAACGCCGAGGTGGAGCCCAAACGCCGAGGTGGAATAACGCCGAGGTGGAGTCCAAACGCCGAGGTGGAATAACGCCGAGGTGGAGTCCAAACGCCGAGGTGGAATAACGCCGAGGTGGAGTCCAAACGCCGAGGTGGAATAACGCCGAGGTGGAGTCCAAACGCCGAGGTGGAATAACGCCGAGGTGGAGTCCAAACGCCGAGGTGGAATAACGCCGAGGTGAAGTCCAAACGCCGAGGTGGAATAACGCCGAGGTGGAGTCCAAACGCCGAGGTGGAATAACGCCGAGGTGGAGTCCAAACGCCGAGGTGGAATAACGCCGAGGTGGAGTCCAAACGCCGAGGTGGAATAACGCCGAGGTGGAGTCCAAACGCCGAGGTGGAATAACGCCGAGGTGGAGTCCAAATTCAGCACAAATATTTCCCAAACAATTGAAGTCAATTTGTTAATGCACGCTTCATGAACCTCTCACAAAGTCAGCAGAATTGCCTGTCATAAAAGTCAGGGTTGCTTTAGTGCATTGTAAAGACCGGATATCACGGACAATTTACCGCCCAGTGATGTGTTCAGTAATAGAGGGAAGTACGCCAAATAAAGTATCGTGTTTGTGCTTATAGTTACCTTCGCTATTCACTCGCGGTCTATTACCTGTCCACGCAGGTTAACGTGTACACACTGCGTGCCAATTTAGATTCGAGGACATGTGTTATTCTCATCCGATATTAGTTATATATTAGTTTCGGTTAAACGGTATAATAGGTCTGATTATGATGTGACCCTCAGAAAGTATGTTTTCTCAATTTATTCGCTAAAATTGTCAGGGACTCTTGTTGATTTTGCTAACAATATTTTTTTGAAAATAGTCTGGACATGTACAAATATTCTAGGCTCGTTTTTACCATGCTTTTAGGTGTAAACTCCTGATCACAGCCTCTACAAATGAACTGAAATTTATCGCTGAAATTCCGTTGATTTTAACAATATGTTTTAACTATAACATCACTTGAATTCACGTTTATATCTATTTTTAATTCAGGTAGAACAGCCCGATGCCTAGATGATCAGTCGAACACTGTCGAGTTGGCATCGTTTGAACATCTAGTGTCAGGCGACAAGACCACCACTGACAGGAGCATCGTGGGAGAATTGCATTGCCGACAATGGGAAAGGAGATTCGCAGCCAATAATAGGAGAAATAACGGTTATGATTGTCACTGGCGACTGGAAACGTGTGTCTGCACTTGTGAGCAATCTTGCTCCTCCTCTGTTCTGTCAGGAGAGATGAACAGGGGGATATGACCGTGGCTTATTGTCGTTCAACAACATCTCTCTGTCTTTTGTTCTTGAGCCGCGCGTCAAAGTAAGCAATCTATGCGAGGCCGCACTCATCAATGGCGAGACAGATGTTACGCGATAAACGATCGCAATGCTTTTGTTTATTTTCCTTTCACAAGATGTTTCATTAACCCTCTCCCGGGTAGGGGGTGGATGCCACCCCGCCCTTGGGTTTTCTGGAATAACTCGCGTTGTTTTTAACTAATTTCGATGCAACTTTCAGCACCCAATTTTTGAACAATTTTCCACATACTCTGAAAATTTTGAATTTCTAACCTACATGACCCGTGACCTATAACCTGTTTCTCAAGGTCATGTCAGGCGCAACTGGCGTCCCGCAGTATCGACGCTAGTAACTTGTGCAGTTTCCGAGTGTTTGTTGTTCAGGAGCATATGCACAGGTGTTTCCAGGTGACAGTTGTAGTTTCCACTGAGATTGTGACCTCGGTTGACCTTTTCAGAGATCAACTGAGGTCATTGACCTCCGATGACCTCAGATGAATTTGGTTGGGCTTCTGGCGGTTTCTAGGACATTTTGTGACGCTGATTTCAAATTTCGAATCCATTTTACATAATGATATGTTCCACTGGGGTCATGTGCTTCCACAGGTTAACCGAGGTCACTGACCTCAGATGACCTGACATGACCTTTTTTGGAATTTGGCAGTCTTTAGGACATTTTATGACGCTGATTACGAATTTGGCACCCATTAAGCATTATCATATGCTCATTCACGATTCTAGCTCGATACAATTCAATTTATACGCATTTACAATTTGTATGACTTTTGGGTCATTGACATGACCTCAGAGGTCACTTAATGACCAAAGACCTTAAAATCGGATATCAGCGGCTTCCTCTCGTCACAAGCAACACGCTCGTCTTTGACTCAAAGCTCTAGCTTAGTTAGGGGCGAAACGCTAAGGGGGGGGGGTCGTACCACTCCCCTACCCGAACACGTGGTGATTTTGCCCTACCCGGGCGAGGGTTAAAAAAATGCCCTGAGCACTGAGCAGTGTGAGATGCAAAGCATTAATCATGCCGGCGAAAGTTACAAACCACAGCATATAAGACCAAGTAGCAACAGACAAAGCAACGGATGGTTGCTAAGTGCTCCCTCAGAATGTATCTCTTCTATCGTTCTTCACTGAAAGAAACTCGCTGGGTATTTCATGAATGCGAGCTCCTACTGTGTGCGAAGGCCGCTCCCACGATTATATAGCAAATGAGTAATGGCTGTATTGACATCTACACCCTCTATTCTCTTGAGCTTCGTGAACTATTCTACTTTTATACACGTGAGACGTTAATTTCTTAATTGGAATGAGATGCTTTAAACGTCTAGAATAATCTAAGTCGACAATTATGCATACTGGGCTCCCAGTAGCGCCAGCTTTTTATATACTTAGAGCCACGTGCTTTAGATGTTTGATAAAAGTGATAGGCCATTGACTCAAGCTAGTTCCCCAAGCCTAAGCTAATTCCTGTTCGGAACGTAGGTCCCATTGAGGAAATGACAGAGGTTTGCTTAAATCTTCACCAACAGCATAGGTCATGACGCGCTTCGTTATAGTAAATTGTAGCGTCCGAAGTTAACTGAGGCACTTAATAAGGTATGTGAAACTATTGAAACGAACTAAATTGTCATAAATTACGATAATTTTCGTAATTTGCAAACAGCAACCCCTTAAAGTGTTATATTCATATTTGCCTACAAAAATGGAGTTATTACTTGAAATAGACAGAAGAGATAGAAATATATTGTAAATTTATCACATTTTGTACATAAACATTCCTACCGAAAGATATTGTAAGTTAAAATTGATAAGCGTCCCTTTAAGAAAGGCAGAGTAAACCACTCTATCACGGGTGGAGTTTCCTTTTCAAATGGTAGGGCAACTGCCCCACTAACTTTGTGTTTTGCCCCACCAACTTTTGTCAGATTTGAAGGTTTTCTGGCGTTAAAATGGCCATATTTGGCCTCAACCATGCCAAACAGCCAGCCAATATGACATTTTCCCCCACCAAACTTTTTCTGAAAAGCTCCACCCACGCACTCTATCCTCATCATCCCTTCTAGAAAAACGACACGAAGTGATGCTCAGAACAATCTGCGTCAAAATCTCACACTTTGGCAGTCCAGCATTATCAGTGATCATGTGACGTCACCATCCTGACCTTGTGACGTCACTAGCACGCGGTCAGAGACTGTACGACAGGCGACCGACTTTGCAGTTCGGCCGCCGATTTTCCCGGTGTCGGGATCGTTTCAGCGAATGACGGATGGTGACTTCGGTAAAGGATGACGGGTGGCGTAAGAGACGCGAGGGGAGGCCATCTCAGCCAGAGGCGGTCTGTCCCCGCTCTCAGTGGTGGTCGGGTGTTAGTGACGTCACTGGTTCACTGGCTAATGCTGTCGGAGGTGGAACGATCACTTCTGCCGAGGCATTCACTCCCTACAGGCCGGCTAAATTTCACTTGTCTCGGGTTGCTGGTGCATTTATGCGTTTTAACTTAACTAAATATTGACAGGACATAACCCGATAGTCATACTAGATGAATAGAAAGAATGTCGATCTTCAACCAGATATACAATTTATACCTATATTTCACTAATAATTTAAGCGAATGCCTGTCCCAAGTTCATATCCTTTCTCCTATTCTTGAACTGCGTTTAGTGTGTCCGCAATGACAACAATTAGTCACTTACTTTCTAAGAGGAGCCCTCTGCATAGGAACCTCGAGTCTCACAACCATTCAAACTATACCTCGTTCCACTCCAGGTTTGCGGCCGAAGCACTTTCAGCAATTTGCATTGCATTTGCATTTGCAATTGAACCTAAAATTCCTCGTGATTTTTTTTTTCTCGCGTGCTGTTATTATTAAAGCGCTTCGGCCGCAAACTCGGATTGGAACGAGGTATAGTTTGAGTCGACTCGAACTCACTCGAACTCACCCAGGCATGGAGACGGACTCACAGACCGGATTTACACAACAACTGTGGCAATGTTTCTCACGTGTCATACGACCCCAACCACTTACGACTGCGGAGCGACGCGGTTTTCACAGCCCAAAGCGAGGTTGTTTTAAGCGACTGAAGTCAGAGTTGCGTCAGTATAATTAACAGCGGGGTAATAGGAGTGATTATCTGTGAGCCCTGGACGAGAACAGAAGCGGGAGCGTTGCCTTTCACTGCTAAAATATGTGGGACCTGCGCAAGTATAACATAGGCGGGAATGATTGGTGTGTGCCCAGAGTGCTCATTCGTGCCTCGATTGGAAACTAGCTTGAAGAGGGAAGAGGGTTCGAGGACTATTCCAGTATTCCATGGTCTTATGGTTCATGTTAGGGTAGAAAATTAACGGAGAACCGAGAACTTAACATCAGTGACTGACAAGTAGGCTGGACTTGTATTATTCCTTATAATTATTAATCATTCATCTTCTTGATCTTGACAAAATCTGATGCGAGTTAAAATAAGCATAATGCATCTCATTCATTGTCGATCGCAAACATCACAACAAAATGTTAGGTAGTCACGGAAAGGATTACGGGGTTACGTTAAGACCTATCATGGTCATGGTGATGGGCATGGTTTCATGACATAGCACAAATGTGAAAAGATGGAGTGTATATTGCTGATCAATACCGGCCACTACTCGAAACTCAGCCATTCCATCTATCGGCAGTCAGAGGTCACCCGGCAGGGTCTCAGGGTCCCCCGGCAGGGGTGTGACCAGTGCCAGAGGGACTCGCCCTCCCTCCATTGTCCTCTCCCAGGGTCGGGACGCGCTCTGTACTTCATCATCGCCAGCTACTCTGATGTACGGTGGGTGGTGAAAAGTGTTGGTACTTGTGATGCATGGTGTGGTGACTTTTCGATGATCTGCCAGGCGGTGCATCGTGCAGGCGTCAAACTGGCGCAGGAGTATGATCAGTACTCTCTCTGCCGGCACAGGAGTATGATCAGTACTCTCTCTGCCGGCGCAGGAGTATGGTCAGTACTCTCTCTGCCGGCGCAGGAGTATGATCAGTACTCTCTCTGCCGGCGCAGGAGTATGATCAGTACTCCCTCTGCCGGCGCAGGAGTATGATCAGTACTCTCTCTGCCGGCGCAGGAGTATGATCAGTACTCTCTCTGCCGGCACAGGAGTATGATCAGTACTCTCTCTGCCGGCGCAGGAGTATGGTCAGTACTCTCTCTGCCGGCGCAGGAGTATGATCAGTACTCTCTCTGCCGGCGCAGGAGTATGATTAGTACTCTCTCTGCCGGAGCAGGAGTATGATCAGTACTCCCTCTGCCGGCGCAGGAGTATGAGCAGGACTTTCTCTGCCGGCGCAGGAGTATGATCAGTACTCTCTCTGCCGGAGCAGGAGTATGATCAGTACTCCCTCTGCCGGCGCAGGAGTATGAGCAGGACTTTCTCTGCCGGGGCAGGAGTATGATCAGTACTCTCTCTGCCGGCGCAGGAGTATGGTCAGTACTCTCTCTGCCGGCGCAGGAGTATGATCAGTACTCTCTCTGCCGGAGCAGGAGTATGACCAGTACTCCCTCTGCCGGCGATCAGGGACCACACGTATATCTCGCATAAGGTGTGGTATGGACGCCACTGTAACTTGTAACGGAGCGAGCGTACCCAACTGCGAATGACCGCTGAATCATGCTGCGATTAACCGCTGAACTGCGAATGACCGCTGAATTGCGCGGTCATACAATCTTAGTAGCAACAATAAGCGGTTCATCATGCCTTCGATTCGGGCACAAATCGAACAAAACGCACAAATCGAAACCCTTCCAACACGCGGGTGACAGTCATAGAGGTCACAACGGACGCGCTAGTGCTGCCTGCGTGACGCTATTTTGTGCACACCGTTATCACGTGGTGAACACGTCTCTCCGCGCGAGCACAGCTACCGGTATGATGTGAAGAACCAGTAAAGCTAATGAACACCCTCAAAGTATTTAGGCTAGACGCACGAGCACGCGCGCGTCAAGCTGACGCGTGACCATGTGGAACTTAGATCACCGTACTGACACAGGGACACATGACACATGACACATGACATATGACACATGACACGTGACACATGACACATGACACATGACACGTGACACGTGACACGTGGCACATTACGCATGACACGTGACACATGACACACAGGGACACATGACACATGACACACAGGGATATATGGCACATGACACATGACACATGACACATGACACATGACACATGACACATGACACATGGCACATGACATGACACCTGACACCTGACACATGGACATGGACACATGGACATGGACACATGACACCTGACACATGACACATGAAATATGACACATGACACATGACACACAGGGATATATGGCACATGACACATGACACATGACACATGACACATGACACATGACACATGACACATGACACATGACACATGACACATGACACATGACATGACGCCGTGCTGGAACAGGGTGATGAGTTCTGTCAACCCCGCTGAAATCCAGCACAGCTCTATAGGCACAGCTAGTGCCCGTTTAACCTATAATTATTAGCACAGCTTGATAGGCGCTGTCAGCGCCCGTTAAACTCACACAGAAGTAGGCAATCAGCCTTACTGCGACTGCTCGATTGCTTCTGCTCCTAATCTGAAATATCTAACTTCTCAGAGGCGTCATCAAGCAAATTAAGGCACAAAGCTACACGGCTGCCCTGGGATCATACAAGGGTTGCTGACTGAGCACACTCACACATTCAACTCATTCATTGGTGCAGCTGAATGTGTAACTAATATATCCTCCCCCAATTACGCTGCACACTTGGTGTGATACTAAATTAATACGTTGAATAGGGTCAACTGTACTTCCCACATATCTCTGCAGATTAATGTGTCCCTGCTTTATACATAATGATATATTATGCAAGACCAAGAATGAGTCGCAGAATTACTTGATCCAAGGTGACCTGATTCGCCTCGTAATACATATAACTAGGGTAACGCCAAAACCGGTTTCACCAACTCCGTGGAGCATTGGCTCTAAAATCCTATTGGTTTGTGGATCACGTCACAAACTTTAACCCTCGCCCTACGGGAGCTTTTTCACCTTTGCCCTACGGGGTCCTCAAAAGACCTCCAACTGTTAACTTCCAAACCAAGCAACATAGAGCAACGCAGTAGGAACCAACATGTTGCCCGTCATGTTTAGAATCTAACGGAATGCAATTGTTAGGTTTCAGGTCAACAGGTGAACTTCCAGGTCAGGTGAATGACCTCGAATCGACCACGTCCAGAACAGTGGTTTTTCTGTCAGAAAATATACAAATTAGAAATTGATAAATGTAAATAAAAAGGCATGTTCCTAGACCATTTTGTCTCAGAAATACAGAAAAGGTAGTTATTTGTTCGTATCTGGTCGAAAAAGTAAAAAACAGTTATTCAATCAATGACGTCATGAGTTTCTTACACTTACGGAGCCATCACTCAATCAAAAATAGAGATATTGCTTTGAAATTTGGTTTGGGTATTGTCCATACTCAGTTCGCTCACATATATTCCGTGGTTTTAACATCTTTGGAAATTGTGATTTTGTGGTGCTTTAAAAACAAAGTTTGTTATTTTATTTTAGGGCTGAAAAATCAAATATTTTGGAAATCCAAGATTACCATTTTAAAGACAATGCCATTTTCTGTCTTTACTGAATTGCGCTTGCAATTTACTTCAAAACTCTGTTTCCTATGATTTGTCAAACATTTATCGTTTTTCCACCAACATGACGTCATCAAACATCATTATCTCCCAAACTACTTAACCAATTTCAATTACATTTTTTACAGCATACGTATAATTGTTGTAAACTCAGCTACTGAAAACTTCAGTAAGATCGCCGCATGTGTAAAAAGTAATGCAAGCAAAATATCACGGGGGTCGTTTTAGGGCGAGGACTAACGGAACTAACCTTGGATGTTGAAGCCGAAAATTTGAAGGAAACATGAAAAAGCAAAGCATGTATCAAATAACGCCAAATCAAAGTAAATGCAAGGAACTTATAGGAAGTGCACCTCCTGTCTTGTTCGCTTTTTATCAACAGCGTTTTACTTTGAGGAAATCGCTAGCGTGGTATAGATCAGCTGCATCCTTTCCTCAGACTCATTAAAATAAGCAAATCGACACAACTTCCAGAAAGTTCATGATCTTTATGAGAGAGCAACGCTTAAACAGTTTGAGTGCTGTAGCATATCTGGTCTAGGCCCACTATTTTCTTCCTGCTCTAACTTTATTTTTATATGTGCTTCCAGATCTGGCAGCAGCGGACGCGGCGTTCTCTGCGCGGCTGTTACAATCAGCCGGCGGGGGCAGTGTCGGCAGCCACAAGCGGCACGTGACGCAGCCTCACGCGCGGCCGCCGCCGCACCCGCCTCCTGCCGGTGACCCGGCTGCCGCGTTCAAGGTCATCCGACGCCGGAAGGTGCTGTCCCCGCGCGCGCCCCGCCGCGGTGACGTCAGCGGTGATGACGTCACGGAGCGGACATTCCGAGAGTCGCTGCGGCCGCCGTTCCTGACGCTGCTGAATGAGACTCACTTCAGTCTACAGCCAGAATTCGTCCTGGCGCAGGCGGCGGAGCATAAGGTGGAGCCGTTTCGCGGGTTCGGTGAGAAGCTCGACATGCCAGGGGTAGCGGGTCGACCAAGGGACTTTCGTGCGTGGTCCCGCTCGGACAACGGTGCTGCCGAGCGGGCGAATGCCACCGCGGAGGAGGGACTAGCGGGTGAACACAGTGCGAGGCACGGGAAGATGATAGTGAGGCGGAAAAAGGTGCGAGTGATCAGTGCAAAGGACGCTAGTGAGTTAGACGATGAACCGTCCGGTGCGGTGTCACTGTTTGTTGACGAAAGCCCAGGAAAAGTGACCAACTCCTCAGAGATATCGCCGGCTTTGAAAGTGTCTTCTGGCGAGGAGAGAGGTGCACAAACTCCAGCAGTAAAACCCCGTAAACTTGAAACGAATACCGAGAAGTCCGTAGCTTTGCCGTCCCCGGTTCCAGAGATCACGTCAAATGTCACAGGCATTACTCCCCGCAGAATAGCATCCAAGCGACGACCTGGTCGGCTGCTCGTGTCTCTACCAAAGGCAGCACATCCACCAACAACTGAGAAACCCGACCCGACTCGTAAATCTGAGCTGAGGACCAAGTCTTCAGCATCTAGTTCCCGACGAGCGCCCAATACAACCACCGACGTCACTCCCAGGAGGCCAGGCGTCCGAGTGGCACCACTGAACCCTCGTCGAAGACCTCCGGGTGTGGACCGCACCACAACTCTGCGACCGCCCAAGACCACCGCCTCTCCTAGAACCACCACCGCAAAGTCCCCTGCTCGGCGCCGGTTGTCCGCTGCCGCGCAGCGACGAGGAGATAGGTTCCGCAGTCGTGCCTCCAGACTTCGTCCAAATTCCACGACGGCAGGAGTACCCACTACCGAGGCGGCACCGGTAGATCAGGAGGAAAAGGAAGTGGAAAAGGTACTCGGTCTGCTGGGCAGAAGTCGAAACCGGTCCCGCTCCCGACCCTCGTTCCTACCGAAACGCGGCGGTACAAAGGACGTGGGGTCTTCGGTGACGGGAACCACCGCTGCACCCACCACTACGCCCGCGACGACCACGAGGTCGTCTACGACACGGGCGATAACGACGACAACGACGACGACAACTACGGAAGCAACAACAACAACGACTAAGACAACGACAGAGAAGACAACAACAACGACAGAAACAACGACAACAACGACAACAGCAACAACGACGACGACATCGAAGTCGACAACAACAACCAAGCCGACAACAACAACAACGAAGGCGACAACTTCAGCTCCGGTCACTCCTCGCGTTTCGTCAACTACGTCAACAACCACCGAAACCACTACTCAATCGTCAGCGGAACGTGAGACCTCCTCGTCGACCACCAACGCCAACACTGCGTCTCAACCCTCCACAACTACTGCCGCGACGGTCACCAAGTTACGGACGACGCCTAGCTCATCCACTACCACGACGAGCTCTACCCCGAAGAAACGTCATCAGCGACCGGACACCCTGCGTCACACACCACTGACATCTAGCGCCGATCAGCCGAACCTCCTGGCACGTCGTCTCGAAGAACGTCGCCATACGTTCTCACTGCGGTTCGGTCCGAAGGCGGGTCAGCGGCCAGTATTGCCGTCAACTATCCCACCGTTCCCGCTTCTGCTGTCAACAATTAAATCCGCACAGCAGCGCGGTTTGCTAGGGAGGAACGTCACCATCTCGGTTACATTCCCGAGAGGCGCGCCGGGACTCCCGAGAGGCGTGGCGGGACTTCCACGAAGCAGACCGGCGCTTCCTGGAGCGAGGCCGAGCCGACCGCCCCCGAGGCAGATTGCTGCGGAGTCAAACTCCACCCAGGCACCGTCTGTGTCGCCACCGGTTGGTCAAGGCCAGGTGCAGAAGGCGGCCCCGGAGGGTAATACAGGCGCAAGTGGTGTCCACCAAGGCGATGGGTCGGACGAAAGCAGCGTTAATAGTGGCAGCGGCGAGAGCAGGGTACAAGGAGGAAGTGAGAGCGACGTTCAGCGTACTGTGCTTGGAACTTCACTTGAGACTTCGGTTTCGATCGCAGTCTCTCCGCTTCAGTTCAGGCGGTTGAGGACGAGAGTGAAGCAGCCGTCAGAGGTCAGCGGAAGACCAGCAGTGTCTGGTGACAGGCCATCCGTCAATTTGGAGCCGCTTCCAGGAAACTTCGATGCATCGTTTTCCGACGAACAGGAAAGTGCTGATGGTGCTTCTCCAGAGGTAAAGGAAACGGAATTGGGAGAAGGAGAGATGCTGTTTAAGAACAATGATAGCGGTTCTGTTGTAAAAGACAACAAAGGTGCTTCAATTTTTACAGTAGCTAAGAGCAGTCAAAGGCCTCCTGTTCTAGAAAGTAGTGTGATGCAAACAACTGAGCCGCCATCTCGGGTATCCAACGAAACGTCTTCTAGTCCAAGTGAATCTGAGAGAAGTAATCACGAAGAGCTTTCTTCATCATCAACCAAAGAAGAAAAAGGAGATGACGCCTCCTCAAAAGTTAGCTCATCAGAAGCAGCCGATAGCTCTGTAAATACAGCATCAGATATCAGTTATACTGGTGCTCAGAATCCTGAGAACGAATCCAGTGCAGCATTCCCAAAAGTAAACAATCCTGACACAAATAAGAAATTCATCAGCACCAGTGAACACAGTTATCACAGCAGCAAGGAACACTCGTACCTTCAGGGTTTCTATGCCATCTCTGCTGAAAGTGGATCAGCTGAAACCACCGCAAATAAGCATGGATCAACAGACACTGATGCCAAGAAACCATTCCTTCGAAGACCATCTGAAGAGGGTTTTGTGTACTTTAGTGATACTGATTTGGGAGGAGAAGAGACATACTCCGATTATGATGCCGAGGACCTAACGGCTGAGGCGTCTACTACTATGGCGACCTTCATTCGTCCCACAGAATCTGAAATAGAGCGCATTCTGTCTGCTGATGATTCAGCAACTGCTCCCACACCTCCTTCAGCTATATCTCCTGTAGTACACTACTCACGTCACTCCAAACATCATTCGTTAGATGCTTCAGCTTCTCCCGAAGAATCAGCGCCAGCACCCTCGTCACCACCTTCAGTAACCTATACAACATCTTCTTCACCATCCTCTACGGCACAGTCTTCTTCCACAACACCGCGCCAGGCGCGGGTTCTGGAGATTGGCGGCAACGCTCAGCCGGTATCTCCGGAGCCGGAGGAAACTGCAGCCGCCGGTGGCCCCATCTATCTGGTGTCCCTGCTGTTCGTAGTTCCAGTGGTCGCCGTACTGGTGTGGTATATCAAGAAAAACCACCCTGATGTGCAACAGCTGCTGCCAGAGGTGAGGACAGATATAGTTTGGTCTGTGAAAACCTTCACTGATTTTGAGGTTTGCTACATATAGGTTGCTTTGATTGGACATTATCTAGTTATGAAGAGTATCAACAAATATCCCTTCACTAAGAACTGAGCGGTAGTGGCCCGTTCCGCATGTAATGTTTTGATATGCTACAACACTATATTATTACAGAAATAACATACTGTTTGCACGGCGTTGGAAAAACTAATATTTAGTTTAATGAACACATATAAATGGCAAATAGGTTATGCAAATGCCAACAATGTTCGATAAAGAGGAATACAAAATGGCAAATTTTGCTTAAAAACATGAAGAACTTCTGTATTAACGAGAAGAAGAAAAAACATTCGTATTCGCCAATATTCTTAAAGTTTACGAATATAGTGAAAAACGTATAAGAGGTTCTGGTACAAGTATACATCAGATATAAATATCCAAGCATTGCTCGTGCGCTAAACCGCCTTCTCTTTTTCACGTGCAGCGCCTGAAGTCGATGTTGGCTCACGAGACCCCAGACACGGCTCAGGAGAACTTCTACCCAGTAGAGGTGGACGAGACAGCCGGCAAACCTTCCACATCCCATGTGAGTACTGGAGAGAACAACGCTCAGATGAGCTTCTACCCATTCAGCGAAAATAAAAGCCAAAATTGTTGGACATAAATAGTTAGCAACATTGTAGCTAACCTTCACCTATCGGAAAGATGGTGTAATTATTGAGAATTCATATATGCTGGTAGAAAGGTAAATTCAAGGTCATGGTGATTATAAACACATAGTATTTATAAAATAAATACATAAATTGCAGAATACATAAGTTACAGAATACATAAATTTCAGAATACATAAATTTCAGAATACATAAATTTCAGAATACATAAATTTCAGAATACATAAATTTCAGAATACATAAATTTCAGAATTCATAAATTTCAGAATACTTAAATTTCAGAATACATAAACTTCAGAATACATAAATTTCAGAATACATAATTAAAGAATACATTAAACGGCTATACATATATATGTAAAAATCACGCCTATAGGTACGTTATGGCAACATTCACTATTCACTATCGCCCCTGGAGTGGTAAACGGTGTGGAGGCCGACCAGGTGAGTTAACCCTATTTGTAACAGGCTCCTGGCTACCACTATTTGTAACAGGGGGGGGGGGGGATTCCGCCCCCCCCCCCCCCCCCCCCGGAGATCTCGAGATCTACCCGTCCGATTTTCAAAAATGAAACGGCGTTTGGTTCCCTTCAACACGATCTACATTTCTAAATAAAAAAAAAAAAAATCCAAATTTTTGATAGGGGGGCAACAGGGGGGCAAAAACCACAAATTTTAGTGGTATTTTTGATCCAACATAGCTTTCATGTTTATCGACCAATTTTAACACAATTAATGCGAATCGATAGAGATTGAATTGGAAATTGATATATGATAGTGGTGTTTGAAAATTCAAAAATAATAGGCGTGTGCAGGTCATTCAATATGGGGGTGAAGTAAATGCGTAATAAAACCATTTTTTGATGTTTTTTTTTAATAAATGAAATGGTATGTGATTGTGACATTAGAAAAAACAGTTAAAAATCATATTTTTTGCCATAGGCGGTACCAGGTTAGTGAAAAAGGGGGGTAAAATTGGAAAAAAAATATTAACCGCAGACAAGTTGCTACCCAGCACTATAAATATGTTACTGATCGTAGATAGTTACTTTTTACAGGTTGTACTTCATCATAGGCGTATCTAGGATCCAAATTGGGGCGGCTCAATACCTTTTGATGAGTATATTATCCGCTATTATGATACTAACTAGTCAACAGTGACTATTTCACTTAAAACTTCAATTAGCATTGCTTACCCCCCTTCTACCCTACCTGGACTCGCCTATTATCTTATAATCGTTCGTAGAGTAGCCTGTGGTGCGTGTTTCATCCGAAAACTACAGTATGTTATGTCATTGTATGCCCATGCCTCTCAGTTTCCTTGCAATAATATGACCCCCTTTCTTCCATTCCTGAGCGCGCCTCTGCAAAAAATGACTTTATTCCCTTTCCTGGCCTCATATGTGCATATAAAATTATAAGCTAACCATCTATTGCGCCGTTATCGCTGGCATATCGTCATCACCAAGCCAGTCACCCCCCTTTTCATGTGCCTGAACACGCCCCTGAAACTCTATATGTAATAAATTATGCAAATAATGGAAGCAGAAGCTATCTTTTACATCTTGATAACTATAAATGCCCCTTACATTGCTCTATTTGCTTCCCGCCAAGCATTGAATACTTCCTGGAACCCCCCCCCCCCCCTTTTCAAGCCGCTGAAACCGCCTCTGCCATGAAATTTTAATGATATTTCATTAACATCAACTAATTTTCACTTGTTGCAATCACCGTGAACCGATGTAACTCCTTCATACTTGAGACAGTTACGAAGAAACCGTGAAGATCACATGTCCGTATTATCGCCAAATATCGCCTCCGAACCCACCAAAAACTGTACCCTGGAACCGCCTCTGTTCAGGTTAAGAGCTCAAAATTTTGACTCCAAATGCGGTATTCAATTCTATGAAAAGTCCCAAAATTTAATGGGTCTGCTTCCAGCCGTTCTGGAGATATCTGCGAAAAAACATGAGGGGGGGGCGGAATCCGCCCCCCCCCTGTTACAAATAGGGTTAACCAGGCTAGACTTGAGTGAAGTGAAGCAATCCATAAGCAAAAATCCTTACGTTTCATTGGACGACATTTAGCGGATAACTACATAACCAAAATATAATTCCCAACCGGACGCCTGCAGCAAACGCACGTGACCCGGTTTGGTGTTTATGGTACGGCGATCAGAACCAACGTCTAACTAGACTTCATTACAGACTGTCAGTTTTTATGGGGCGATCATATCGGGGCCACCGCCCAGACACGGCCGAGTTGCTGGAGCCCAGACCTCCACACCTCAGTGCTCGCCCAACCCAGTCGACGCCACGATCCATATATGGGTCACAGACACGAATGGAGTCAAAAGTCACGAGTGGTGCGGTAAGAGGTAAAGTCACAGGGGATGTAAATAGCCAAACGTTGTAAAAATTCATGTCTCTTATGTGGACGAAATTGTCAAGATTCGATTGTATAAAAATGGCGTTCTATAGAAGTGTTAACGGACACCTCCGGTAAATATGAAATGTTTTTGGGCAATCCTGTGCACCTCAATTACACCATTCACCGATTTTTGCTTCAAACAATAATCTACCGAATTAACAATAAATACGCTGAATCTAATACCAATGCAAATTGTCACTCACGTGACACGAGATCCGGGACTTAAAATTAACTTTTATTGTGGAAGATGTCTGCTCGGTTTGCGCACCAACTCCTGCACCGGACATTCGCTTATCCTCGTCCTTGTTCTATCACCCATTATCTATCATCTATCCCGTGACACTTGACACCTCCCCACACTTGACACCTCCCCCACCTCCCCACTATCACTGAAGCCCGTCACACCTCATGTCCCCAAATCTCCATCCGCTACGATCTCACACACTAGCCATCTCTCCACACCAGCGGCCACGTCTCTGGCGGTTCGGCACGCGCTCCACGCGGGACCAATCAGCGCTCGGCACGGTTCGGTGGTCAAGGTCGCCGACAGGCGGCGCGCGCGACACACAGTACGGACTCCACCTCTGCTGCACAGGCGCGGCACCGCGGCTGGCTGTTATCGGCGGTGAAAGTGTGCCGACAGTCGGCAGAGTATGTATGCCTGCATGCTACGCTGGCTGCGGCTGATCTGCCGGGTTGAGACCAGACCAGCCGATTGACAAATTTGGCACGGTGCCCAGCCCCTGGCGGATCCGGAATGGACTTAAGTTAGTTTGAAGGCCAAATCTCACAAAGTTCGAAACATTTCCAAAAACTCAGCTGATTTCGCTTGCGTACGCAATAGGGCAATATTGATCTTTTGATGTATTTGTCTGCATTATCTTATGCAACGTGTATGGTATTAAATTGATCGAGTATTAATTTAAAACTGTAATATCTTTATATTTCGAAAATTACATCTTGGGAAATTTATCAACAGGATCATATACTTTTTTCGGACTTCATGATCGATGTTTTCCCTCCACTATTGTGAGCGCGACATATCTGGCGCTTTTGTTTCAATTGTGTTTACGTTGAAAGGTGACAATAACTTAGATTGTTTCTATGAAATACCAAGTGTATGGGCGACCAAAGTAAAGAGCAATTTTCGTACGCTTAAAATTTAGTGACAAATGATGTTTAGGCTCAATTCCACCAATGTTAGCAAATAATTAAGTACCGTCAACATTTTTTGCGTTGTTATTTTCAAATGCCACAAACGAACTGCATGCACCAGTGCCTTGCCTGGACCCGAGCCTGGACATCGCTGGCATATTCCATTTGGCAAAGTGCCAACATTAGCCATTTCCATTAGCGTCGGATAAGCGGATGCCTGCGCGTTGTGGCGCATGGAAGATCGTGGGAGGTGAAGTCGAAGTCGAAGTGGAGGGACGGGCATCATCTGTCAATCAGGCCATTATTCTCAGCTTGGAGATGCGAATTCCAGCGTTCGCCTCGTGGCCATGACGTGAAGTGCGGAGACGGCGAAAGATTCGGGTCGGTTCGAAAAATTCGGTGATGTTTTATCGAGCCTCCTGCTATGTGCCGGTCAGCGGTCTTACGGAGGTGTTTATCGAGCCCTCCTGCTATGTGCCGGTCAGCGGCCTTACGGAGGTGTTTATCGAGCCCTCCTGCTATGTGCCGGTCAGCGGCCTTACGGAGGTGTTTATCGAGCCCTCCTGCTATGTGCCGGTCAGCGGCCTTACGGAGGTGTTTATCGAGCCCTCCTGCTTGTGCCGGTCAGCGGCCTTACGGTGATGTTTTATCGAGCCTCCTGCTATGTGCCGGTCAGCGGCCTTACGGAGGTGTTTATCGAGCCCTCCTGCTATGTGCCGGTCAGCGACCTTACGGAGGTGTTTATCGAGCCCTCCTGCTATGTGCCGGTTAGCGGCCTTACGGAGGTGTTTATCGAGCCCTCCTGCTATGTGCCGGTCAGCGGGCTTACGGAGGTGTTTATCGAGCCCTCCTGCTATGTGCCGGTCAGCGACCTTACGGAGGTGTTTATCGAGCCCTCCTGCTATGTGCCGGTCAGCGGCCTTACGGAGGTGTTTATCGCCAGGGGAGAAACACTGGAGACGCTGATAAGCCAGATCGAAAGTGGATGGGACTCACTAGTTTAGGGTCGTCATACTCATGATTTATACCGTATGTCGTTCTTTTTACTTTATTTTGTTGTTTTGGGTGCTAGTTATGTAGACCGGAAGAAGCTAAATCAATTTTGAACTACCTCATTTAACAAATGCAGTTTATTTGTATGTTTATCAGTGCAATTATGAATATTTAACTTCCTCGAGATGGTAAAGTGGAATATAGAAACTCTGCAGAGCCCTGCTAAACCGTTGTCAAAAGCCAACATGTTTCACTTTCTCCCCTTGCCCAAACAGCTAAGTTGCGACCAGATTTGCCTGTGAGCAACCATTGAAGTTAAATTAGACTAAATTCCATATCTCACATGAACTCTGTCCAAATATTGCAGACAGTACCTACTCGTAACGTGTTATATTCGACAACTTTGTCCTCTAATTGAGATTAAAGGTTCAGCATATGTCACAACTCACAGACCTCTGTATCTGTGACAGATAGCTGAGGTTTTCCGGCTCCAGTCATTCATCAAACCAGCATTCCCTGACTCCTTACTATCTCTGGCTAGCCCCAGGGAAAAAAAAATACGCCTGTGCTGATAGCATTTACTCATTTATCAAGCAAATATTGGATTTTGTGCATAATAATGGGGAAAGTAATGCACGTTTTATTTGGTATTCGCAACGAAGGGTTGCGTTGTTTTATATCCGGAGAAAATCTCGTCAAAATAGGCACATACTATTCAAATAAAATATTTTGATTCGAAATGTTAAGCATTCTGCTGTCAACATAAGCAATTACGTTAAGATTCATCTTCTGACATTGTGCAATAAGGTGATCCATCGCTAATGTATCCATGGTGGATCCAGCCGGCCGTTTGGGGGGGGGGGCAACCAGTTTGAGCAAACCTTACCTAGGTTCCCCCCCAATTTCGAATTTCTGCCCGGATTTGAGCCAGTTTGTTTTGCAACCACACGATTTCTAATGATTTTTTTAATAACTTTTCGACCTTTTGGGATATCGAAAAAGCTGTACCTATGTTTTCGTTGTTCCAGACTGCAAGGAAAAAACATGAAAATGTGTGCTGAATCAAGTCGGCTTTGCCCTTAAGAGCAAGGACGAATCCATCCGTTCGTCTTCGGGGTCAACTACTTTTTGCTGCAAGGTTCGACGACCCTTGGCAAAAAAACAAGTGCATCCTATATTTGATTAGTTTTTTTGCGGTAAAGGAAAAACAATGTTAGTGGGTAGAAGCTAAAATAGAAATTAAAAACAGAACTTGGAGCATCAAATAAATATTAGTTTTCTTCAGAATTTCCAGCTCTCAATCTCGGATAGTAAACCAGGGGAGGGTCGGACTGGAAAAATGAGAACGCATTTCGCTGCACAAATGTTTGTCGTTTTTATCTGTTGCGCTCCGATAAAAAAGACCTAAAGGCGAGGAGGTCAAACATGATCGAACCAGTCGCACTTAACCATTCAAAACAATAATACAGATGACCCGATCATGGCGTCAAATTCAATATGCACTTCAAGAAACCTTAGCTACTATGCACTGCATACGGATAAGATGATCAACTTCCGTTGCCAGGTTCTTGAAGAAAAAAAAAATGTCTCTGCTCCAGGACCTCGAGGCCATTTGCGCATCTCGGCGGGCGTATAGATACGACACACGCAGACGAAGTAACCGACACCTACTACGGTGAACGCTGCATTTCTCATTAACGAGCGAGCGCGAAGCGCCCGTGAGGGTTCTCGTCAACTTACTAGACAAATTTACATTTGACCCGGCCCGACCCGGCCCGACCCGGCCATACAGACGCTTTTCGGAAGCTAATAACTTTGCAACCACTGCTCCGATTTAAATTGGGTCTTCACCTTTGGATAGGTCCATCAAATAAATTTTGTTCTTGGTATGGTGCGATCTGATAGAGGTGGTACTACAGTGCGTGGCAGTTGGGAAACGCAAACGTCGAAATGACCACAATATCTTGCTAAAATTATTATTGATCAAACATGGCTGTATTATTCTAAGCATTGATTTATACGCTGAAGCATGCAGCGCTCAGGACGTACTCCCTTTTGGCGGATTTGGAAAGGAGATCATGAACAATTTAATACAACTTAATGTTTATGTTGGCATGCCGTGCGGCCTGGCAATTTTTCAGAAGGACTAAAATGACTGTGTTACTACCACGTGTGCTCCCTTACCCTTTCATATTTCAAACCTGTTTTGCTTCACCAGAGCGCGCTCGCTCGGTCATCGCCCAAAAGGCGTTTTACTGGTATTACTGCCCTACAGTCTATGGCAGAAACCTGTGGCAGCCGGCCAGGCAGCGGCAGCCTGAAATAATATAGCTGGCGACTTCCCGATCGCGCAAAGAATTCAACGACTTCGCTGACAGATGACATTATAATTTTATCCGTATAGGTCAGACCTATAGGTCTCGCGGTGGGCTTCGCGCACATGATCAGCGCCTCCATCCGGAGCTCGGTCATTGTCGCTCGGAGAGAGGATAGTCTTCTCCACTTACTGAACATCCTCTCCGCCTCCGCCGTTGTAACGGGAGGAACGGCAAGGACCTACAGGAAACAGGATGGATTTGGACCGATTGGTTCTATTGTAGACTTGCGTGACCGAAATGGTGCTGGAAAGAAATAATGAAATAAGGACACCTGTAAACGTGATAATTATTAAAGTTATAAATTACCCCTCGCCCTGGTGGGGGTCATTTGTCATTTTGACCTCCCCTGAGTTTTTTCGAGAATAGGGGGGAAAACAGCAGCGCGCAGCGCCGCCAAAATTTGGCAAAAAATGCCAAAATTTGGCCAATTCTGCCCTGTACCGTTTTAAAAACGCAAATATAGCATGTATTATACTTCACGTCTTAGCGGGGGGGGCAAAACATAACTTGCCCCCCCCTTGAACGGTCTTGGGGCATGGCCCCGTCCCCCCCCCCCCACATCCTTGGATCCGCCCTGGTAATGTATGAATACATATTCATCAATGACTCTTCTGACATTGTGCAACAAGGTGATCAATCACCAATGTATGAATAAATATTCATGAATGACAACGCATTTTACATACCATGATATCGTCCGTCACCATTTATCAACATTCACAATTAGAATATTGCAGCGAAAGACTATGTCTACATATTAACGCATTTGCACGGTTTCTTCCCGCAGGACCATTTCATCCATTTATACGTCACACCTCAAGCCATGCTGAGTCTATTGGGAACCTGTCATGCTGACGTGATTTATTACACAGGCGCAGCGCCTAAAAACGCAGTGTCCTCCGTTGTCTTGGAAACGCGAGACTGATTACCCTCTGTGGCGGAGAGCTCATGAATTATTTCAACCATAAACATCTGCAACTCCTGTGAATAGGCGATTAGGCTCTCATGTCCTCAAGGGCGTTCGGTTTCAGCTCATTGTGCGGTATTACATAACAGCTGATGATTGATGCGTCAGTTGGAATGCGGAGTAATTTTAACGTCGCGTACACTATTCGGCGTGCAAGTGTTCTTTAATTATTTGTGTCAACTCGTTTCGTTGAGAGTCAAAGATTGTGCTTATCGTTCTTATTGAGAAAGTTTGCAGCACTGACATCGCACTGCTTTCCTTAGTCTGAGTGACCAGAAAAGGAAACAGCACCTACACAAACACATTCCAATCATATCCGCCCGCTTATTCAGGCAGCCCGTGATCTGCGTTGGCTGCCATATATGTTACGTCCCATCCCGCCCATCTATACACTGACTGCTGTCTCCGTATCGGTGCATTGGGAATGCCTCACTCAACTGAAGGTCACGGGCGCGCCTTTTGACCCCGTGCCATTCGTGCCATTCACGCTCGTTAGTCTGACATTGACACATGTGCCAATCATAGAGCCATTGCCGTCACACAACGTGAGGCGTGGAAAATATTTAGTCGGAGGATCCCTGCACTCATGGCCGCGTGCAGAACTACAATCAGCCGAGACTTCAAAGGAGTGCTTTAGCATTATGCCGCCAAGACATGTCGAGATATTCAAACTTGCATTAGTGCCAGTTTAGTCGGACATATAGGGCGTTTCTCGGTGTAAGCGTGTCATTGCGGTGCACTAATGGCTCGGCTCATTGTGGCGTTTAGTGTGAAGAATGTCATCGTTCGTCTGAACGACCGTTTGGCTCTAAATGCACCACAGACGACCTGAAAACGAAGGCCGATCGGTTTTGGTTTGACCTAAGGTAGACGAATGCGAAGGTGTAATGTGTTCTGCGGAGTATCGGATGTGTTTTGGTTTGGTTTGCGGACACCGCTAGTGTTATAATGTGTGATTAGTTTCACCACTAAATTATGTCGTTTAGGATGGTAAGGGTCAGGGTCCATGGAATAAGGCTTGATTAACCCTATTAGTGGCAGGCTCCTGGCTACCCCTATTAGGGGCAGGGGGCAGAAGATCTCGAGATCTACCCATCCGATTTACAAAAAAATATATTTGAACGTTGAATTCTCCTCAGCACGATCTACATTTCTGAAGAAGACAAAAAGGTTTGATGGGGAGCAACAGGGGGGCAAAAACTACAAATATTAGAGGTATTTGTGATCCAACACAGCTGTCATGTTTATCAGTCCGATTTTAACGCAACTAATGGGGATCGAAAGAGATGGCATTGGGTATTGATATATGGCGGGGACATTTGAAAATTCAAAAATCATAGGCGTTGTCAGGTCACTAAATTTAGGAGTAAAATAAATGCCTTATAAACCCGTCTTTTTCATCTTCTTTTTCGATAAATGAAATGGTACGCTATTGTGACATCGGACACAACAGTTATAAAACATATTTGCATCCATAGGTGGTGCCAGGTTAGCGAAAAAGGGAGGCAAAAAAAAAAAATCCTGTAAACCTCCCCTTTTCAAGTCCCTGAAACCGCCTCTGCCGTGCAATATTTATTATAGTTCACTAAAATCAACAAATTTGCACTTTTTTCAATCACCGTAAACCAATGTAACTCCTTTATACTGCAGGCAGTTAGGAAGAGGCCGAGAAGTTCGCATCTCCGTATTATCGCCAAATGTCGCCGAAAAAAAACTCCCAAAACCGGGCCCTGGAGCCGCCTCTGTTAAGGTTAGGAGCTCAAAATTTGTACTCTATATGCGGAATTCAATTGTAGGAAATGTCCCAAAATTTCATGGGTCTGCTCTAGGCCGTTTGGGAGATATCTGCGAAAAACATGAGGAGTGGGCAGAATCTGCCACCCTGCCACTAATAGGGTTAACGAAGGGCATTGCTCCCGCAAATCCAACCATTACAAATACTTGGACTGAGTTCTAAAAATGTGTTTTAAAAATCCTATATCGGAGCGTCGGCTGCGCTTGCTTGACCTGTATTTGGGAAACAGATGAGAGATGTCAAGCATTCGACGCGTCCAGTAATTTTGCAAGACTATCAGTCATTTCGACAGTGAAACTCCCACTGTTTCACTCCGTGTGGACGTGGTAGTTATTAATGTGTGAACATGGACTTTGAAACAATGCCTGTATCGCTAACAAACATTTTCAAAAGGCAGCCTGCAGGAATTCGTGGTTGCGCATCGTTGCAGCGATGGCCATTTTGTATCAAGTTCGCACCACACCTTGTAGGCGTGACACAAAATGATGTATGTGAAAGCGAAGACCTCGAATGTCGTGTGTGCACGTGCAGGACGCTGTAGTGCTAACGATGTATATGTACTGGATGTTAAATTCTGAGAATGGTTAGTGTGTATTACATGATATGGTGCCCTGCGAGGCAATGTATGGCAATGTATACTGGAGAGACGTGTGCCGTTCACGTCCATGTGTGCCGTACAACCCGGGACGGGCCCAGAGGCTCTTCGTTGTACTGACAATTTGTGTCTTTATGTCTTTATGTCTAAAGGTGAAATGCATATATCGCTGTTGCCTGCTTCTATTATGGCGTTCGAGTTTCAGGCTTCGCAAATAACTTACACAACTTGTTAACTTGCCTAAGTGCATTCACGTAGGTAAACAAACTTATTTATAATTATAAGTATTAGTATTAAGCTCCATCCTGTTATAAGCTCCATCTTTATATGTCTCCAGCCTCTCTAGTCTCCCCGTCTCTCTACTCTCACAGCTTCTCTGTCTCTCTAGATCTCTAGCCTCCCTGCTATCAGCTGATCCAGAGGCGACCACCACTACCCTCTCACGAGTCATGAGTCACGACTTCGCTGACCGGTTTTCGGTTGCCAAATCTCCGGCGACGGTGCCAAGTCACAGTCACGGAGCCGTTCGTTTTATCACGGACCGCACGAGCGACACCTTGCCAGGCGCTCCCGTGTCGTGGATATCACGGACCGCACGAGAGACACCTTATTAGGCGCTCCCGTGTCGTGGATATCACGGACCGCACGAGAGACACCTTGCCAGGCGCTCCCGTGTCGTGGATATCACGGACCGCACGAGAGACACCTTATCAGGCGCTCCCGTGTCGTGGATATCACGGACCGCACGAGAGACACCTTGCCAGGCGCTCCCGTGTCGTGGATATCACGGACCGCACGAGAGACACCTTATTAGGCGCTCCCGTGTCGTGGATATCACGGACCACACGAGAGACACCTTATCAGGCGCTTCCGTGTCGTGGATATCACGGACCGCACGAGAGACACCTTATCAGGCGCTCCCGTGTCGTGGATATCACGGACCGCACGAGCGACACCTAGCCAGGCGCTCCCGTGTCGTGGATATCACGGACCGCACGAGAGACACCTTATCAGGCGCTCCCGTGTCGTGGATATCACGGACCGCACGAGCGACACCTTATCAGGCGCTCCCGTGTCGTGGATATCACGGACCGCACGAGCGACATCTTGCCAGACGCTCCCGTGTCGTGGATATCACGGACCGCACGAGCCACACCTTACAAGGCGCTCCCGTGTCGTGGAGCCCTAGGATCTGTTTATCCAGGTGACACCATCTGGCAGGGATCCTGGATCTGTTTATCTAAGGGTTGTATCTATGACTTGTCGCCCTGCACGTGCCATTGAGTACTGGGTGCCGACCATGAGCTGATGTGTACTAGATCATGAGCAGGCTTCAGTATTTATGCTGACTATAATGCTGCATAACTATTTTAAATGTATAAAAAAAACTAATGAAAGCAAACATCTGAATAACAGAATAAATATTTTTAATGCTATTTTGTATAAGCCGAGTTTGTACAATACGACTGGCATATTATTGCGACATGTCGGGTACCGGTAATTCGAATCCGGTGGAATTCTCGAATTCTCGGTGGAATTCTCGAATGGCCGGAGCGATGATGGATTCTGCCGTTTCAAATCGAAGTGATTTAATTCCTGCTAATATTTCATAGAACTTTCACGTAACCATCACCCATGATTAAAAGCTAAGAACAACCACTAAGTATGGCTGGTAAATATAAATTAATAAATAATATATTGTCAATAACTAGGGACCCTTCTCTGTTCTATGTTTCCATGCTGTTGGTCGTCTCCCGAAATTAAAGCCACTGCAGCATCGGTGTCACTTCAGATGATGAGGGCGAGAAGTAGGATACCGTGCCAGGGCCATTATTCACTCCACAATGGCTCAATGTGCGGAATGAATACAAGAAGACACCTGTTCACGATTTTGTGTATGGTCGGCCGATCGGTGTCCGCTGGCTGTTGGACTGTTGGGGTCATTATTCTGGAATCTGTTGCGACCCAGATGGGCGATTAACACGGTTATGTGTGGTACACGGTCCTGGTGCTAAATGACGCAGTAAATCACGGCTTAGTGTGCCGCACTCACCAACTGACAGCCGTCAGCTGATTTTTTAGCAAGTGAAGGTGCTTAGCTTCAGATAGGTGTGTAGCAATCAAACTTTTTACATCAACTAAGCATAGCTTATTTTAAATTAGCATAATTCAAGTACAATTAACAAAACTGAAGCAATTAAGATTCAAATAAGCAAAATTGAATATACATTATAAGGACCAAATTCAAATCAAGGTAAAGTTGTCACGGTTTTCCACTCATAGGTACACATGCGGTAGCCAATAACTCCCCTCCCCCCCCCCCCCCCCCCATCCGGTAAGAATCCAACATGACTGTTATCAAGGCCATTGCTGAAGGATTTCTGCATTGAAAGATTCACGTACGAGTCCTGAGACTTGAGAGTGATCCTAACCTTTTCTGCGTGAAGACTGCAACAGCTGGCCAACGTGCATGCCATGAAGATAAGAACCCTGAGAACGACCAGGTCTGCTGCAGCTGTCTGATTTACTGCGTGAAATGACTCCGCCCATAGCTACACTGTGCTCTCACGTGGCTGGTAGACGGATGGGAGTGTTCGCTCGAGCAGCTGGTAGACGGATGGGAGTGTTCGCTCGAGCAGCTGGTAGACGGATGGGAGTGCTCGCTCGAGCAGCTGGTAGATGGATGGGAGTGTTCGCTCGAGCAGCTGGTAGACGGATGGGAGTGTTCGCTCGATCAGCTGGTAGATGGATGGGAGTGTTCGCTCGAGCAGCTGGTAGACGGATGGGAGTGTTCGCTCGAGCAGCTGGTAGACGGATGGGAGTGCTCGCTCGAGCAGCTGGTAGACGGATGGGAGTGTTCGCTCGAGCAGCTGGTAGACGGATGGGAGTGTTCGCTCGAGCAGCTGGTAGACGGATGGGAGTGTTCGCTCGAGCAGCTCGGTAAGCGATGCCCACCGTTCTCGCCATCTATCTTGCGACAATGTGTTTTTGTTCTGTAGGCGCTATAAATTGCATGTGACATGTTCAGAAGGGTTCAGAAGGGCACCGATCGGCCGACCAACCTGATATGTTCAGAAGGGTTCAGAAGGGCACCGATCGGCCGACCAACCTGATATGTTCAGAAGGGTTCAGAAGGGCACCGATCGGCCGACCAACCTGACATGTTCAGAAGGGTTCAGAAGGGCACCGATCGGCCGACCAGCCTGATATGTTCAGAAGGGTTCAGAAGGGCACCGATCGGCCGACCAACCTGACATGTTCAGAAGGGTTCAGAAGGGCACCGATCGGCCGACCAGCCTGATATGTTCAGAAGGGTTCAGAAGGGCACCGATCGGCCGACCAGCCTGATATGTTCAGAAGGGTTCAGAAGGGCACCGATCGGCCGACCAACCTGACATGTTCAGAAGGGTTCAGAAGGGCACCGATCGGCCGACCAACCTGACATGTTCAGAAGGGTTCAGAAGGACACCGATCGGCCGACCAACCTGACATGTTCAGAAGGTACTGTGAAATGAGTGGAGTAAGTGATCAACGATTCTTTCCGGCAAGTCCGTGCAGTGTTTAAGAGCATTAATCGTTGGGCTTTCAGTTTTTGTTTAGATTATATTAACATTCAACACGCTTATCACGCTTTAAATCGCTTATAAAAACACATATACATACTTGCAATCGGCTTGCCGTATTTTTCTTCTTCATAAAGCACGAAGCATCACTGCATCAAACCACACATTGTGATTGTCTCGCATCGAAACATATATAAGGCACGCAATGTTAACTTACAAAGATCGAGGACAATGTGACAGATGTAAAACAAGTGATTGGAAGGCCTTATTTATCACGGTATTTTGTTTTAATATTTTTTGGGTAATTTTTCTTTTCTTAGCTTAAAATAAGTTTCAAAACATGATTTTTTTTATTAAAATAAGGCCTTCCAATCACTTGTTTTACAAAGATCGAGGAGTTGGCTTGATTGTATTTAAACTAGGCCTCGTTCCGCTCTTAGCTGAAAGGTTCTGATTGTCACGCTCCGACATATACCTCCTTACAACTGATTTTAACTTTATCTTCGATATATAAAATGTGCCCGATCTCTTGATTGAATGGATTAGAAAACCTATAAGCAGTCCATGCCTGGCGATAAGCATATTTTGTGTTGCGGACCCTGGCCCCGCCGTCTCCCGGATGCATCTCTCCGTTGTATGTGTCCTGATGAGACCGTGTGCATGTCCGTCTGGCTGTGTATCCGTCCGTTGTATGTATTCTAACGATTGTGTGTCCTGCCCGCAGTCTCACGATACGCTGCAGGCACGCCGGCGACGCTGGGAGCACCCGAGGGACACCCTGAGGCTACAGAGCGTGCTGGGAGAGGGACATTTTGGACAGGTGAGCTGTGGGGCACCAGTGGCGTAATGTGACGTCACTGGTGATGGTGCTATGACTAACTGGCAGAGCGTGCTGACCCCTGGGAGAGGGATACTTCGGACAGGCGAGCTTTTGGGGACCATTGACGTGTTGCAGTGTTATGGCTGGCTAGCTGTTATTAGAGCATGCTGGAAGAGGGACACTTTGGACAGTTTAACTGCACAGTTGAGTGATATCAGTGACTGAGTGATATCAGTGACTGAGTGATATCAGTGACTGAGTGATATCAGTGACTGAGTGATATCAGTGACTGAGTGATATCAGTGACTGA
The DNA here is from genome assembly GCA_036785665.1 of Chirona hameri. NCBI lineage: Eukaryota > Metazoa > Arthropoda > Thecostraca > Balanomorpha > Balanidae > Chirona > Chirona hameri. The sequence continues at coordinate 76,850 of JAXIVJ010003034.1, forward strand.
GTGATATCAGTGACTGAGTGATATCAGTGACTGGGTGATATCAGTGACTGAGTGATATCAGTGACTGTGATATCAGTGACTGAGTGATATCAGTGACTGAGTTATATCAGGGACTGAGTGATATCAGGGACTGACGGCATGTAACAACGTTATATGAACAACGTTATATGAACAACGGATCGGAGCTGTTTTGTTTATTTTGAAGGTCATTTAAGTGGTTTGATATCTCATGGAAACGATTGCGAAATTGTATAAAGCATAAAGTTGGATCACGCTGTATAAATTTCGGAAATGGCGTGAGTCATGTGAAAGCCGTATGATATGACCAGGACTTTCTACTATTTTCTGAGATTGTTTGAGCTTGCCTTGACGCCTGTAAATGAGCCAATATATTGCGATTATCTGACAGGCTAACCGATCATATTTTGGCCAAAGTTGAGGTGGTGGGTGACCAAAACAGGCCCTGGTCGGGGCCACTTGCCACATACCACAGGGAGAAAACGTGTTTCATGTAACGTTTTAAAGGAAACAGTTCACCTTTAACATGGGGTTTTGAGTTGAGATAGCCAAGTTGTAGTCCGTGCTCGAAAATGGTCTTGAGAAGCTTTCACATTTTCATAGAAACCCCTTAATTAATTAAAATTGGCTTAATGGAGTCCTAGAAGCCTGGACGAGTATCCGTCGTGGGGTCCCATCCTTGATTGGCTGATTTGACGTATGATTATGACGTATGGCTTGGGGAATAAGTATTATAAACATTAAAATATATAGCGCTGGACAAGAACATGCTGTTTCAGTATCATATTCCCTTCATTGCAGGAGTACACTTTGAGAGATATATCGCTAAAATCGGCTATAAACACTTTTCTCGGCAATATTCTTGGGGAAATTATACGTCACGCACATGCAGATGGCCTGATTTCGCATTTATTCACTGGCCATTCAGAGGAAAACATATGAATTGGAACCAAATACTGACATTATAATTTGCTTTTTCTGCGTTCATATATATATTTGTTATGGCTTACTAGTAACATGATAATTTATTTCTAGCTTCTCTCAATCATTTCTGAGATTTTTTAAAGGTGAACTGTTTCCTTTAATGATAAACGCCGTCTCATTTATCCTGATACAGTTAGGTGAAGGCGTCGAATTATGTACAACAGTTATTATGCTCTGTCTGAAACCACATTCGCAACATGAGCTCTACTGTATATGACTATTTTGTGACTCGTTTCAAAGGCGTTTACAACTGATCACTGGCTAGGAATCGATGTTCGATTTTCCGGCAGATATACCCCGTATAAGGTGTGATCAAGGAACCACTATACTTTGGAACAAGGCGAAAATTCCTGACGACACACGGGCGTTGTCGTGCTTTCGTAAAACCCAAATTACAGCACCAGTATTTGGGACAAACATGTTCAATTCATCATTCGCTTCATTTACTCACGCGTTGCTGTCAGGCATAAGTACAAGTTGAGTCCATGTTACACATTGACAAACTCCGCAGAGATGTCTTGCACATTGTTCAGACGGGAAAACACTCAAAATGTACACCAGCTCGGGCCATACTGGGCTGATGATCCCTCCGAAAATGCCGCGAAAACCCCACCTTGGCACATCGTGTTGCGACCGCCGACCACAGCACTGTTCAGCATGTGTAGGAAGCAGTAAACATACGAGGTCAAGTCACCGATGGATTCAGGGGCCATCGGGATCAAGGCCTACAACGACTGAAATCGGGAAAAATATACATTCCTTGATTGTAAAGCAGCTTCCGCCCAGGGAACTTTGTCTAATATGATATTTTAACGTGCAAATAAACGAATTATTAGTTTTTGTAATTATTTGGCCAGACTTGCTCATATTTGAGCGTTTAGTATCACGTGATACCATCACGTGATCACGTGGGACCACTGCACTGTTTAGCCTGTGTAGGGAGGAATAAACAGCGGGTCACGTGACATCATGGATGTGACCACAGCACTGTTTAGCCTATGTAGGGAGGAGTAAACAGGCGGAATCACGTGACACCATCCCACTCACCTTGGCTCTGACGTTTCACACTGCACAACTCGATACGTTGCGGAGCGCGGCCGCTTGGCAGGGTCGGTTTTTAGACGTGACAACCCGACCCTGTTTAGGCGTGGTCGGCTGGCAACGAGCCCCCCCCCCCCCCCCATTCCCCTCTACTCTCCCCCCCCCCCCTATCAGCATCCCAGTACCACTCTAGCTTATGTTTTCACCAACCTCGCCAAGAGTGGAGGCGATGGAGAAAGTTTGAACCAATAGAGAGCTCTGTCAATGTGGTGGTTATAATAACAAATATGTTGTTAGATATGCAGTGGCGATATTTTTTAAATATCAGCATTGATTCTGGTGGCGGAAATTATATCGACAAGCACCTATCACACACGCGCTTTGCGATCTTGATAGACTTTAAGATGTATATTGTAAACAAGCTTCTTCTAACAAACGTACTGTGGACAATTCCACTAAAATCTCCCTGAACTGGAGCTTCCATTCCATTCCAGTTCTCAGTTTTTTTTGCCGACCATGACTTTAGAGGCCAATTCACAAAGCAAAAAAGTTTGTAAGTGCAAATAATTTCTTTGTAATTATAAATATTGTTTACACATATTTGTGATTTGGATTTCACACAACCTGAGGGCAATGAATCTCAATTTACTATTTGCAAACTAATTTACAAAGATATTGTTTGTAGAAATGTTTGCAATTGCACATGTTCTATTTCTCAAAGGTTGACGGAAGTGAGGAAATGTTTATAATTACAAACTTGTAGTTCCAGTTGGTCAGAGGTTCTGAATTTGAGTAACTGCATTGATAGTTGACGTTGTTTTACTGTTGAGGTAATTTTTAGTGAGGTTGTTACGTTGCCGAAGTTGTTAGGGTAATGGTTTAGGTTATACATAGGTACCTACTGGTGCTAACCCGTCCGCTCCGCTGGACGAGTGTATACACTATGAAGGTCAAGTGGTGGTTACTACCCGTGGCACACCCGTCGTACCTAATTACCTATTACCCGTCAAGGGATCACCGCCCCACCAACTCCGGTGCGTCAGTGACTTATCCCATCTCCCACATATGTCCTATGCATAGCCTGCTGGCATCTCCGGGATGGAGGTATCCGCACCAATTCAGCACGTGAATTAATTGGGACTTCTAAACGGAATAAACTGAGCGGTTCCGGATAGACAGACAGACAGACAGACGCTTATCAAATAGTAATATAGATAGCTGCCGAAAAAAAACTCTTCCCTGAGCGATTCGAACAGGGATCTCCAGCTTTGAAGTCCACTGCACCTTACCGATTGCGCTATGATGTGAGGGGCGCCTCCGCGCGGAGAAACTGCATGGCGATAGAATTGCAGCGGTCAACGATGTATTGTGCAATGTGCAGTGAACCTTCACCCTTTACGACGTAGGAAATCGGCTAGGTTAGGTGAAAAAATAGTCGAGAAAATGCAACGATATTTATTTTGAAAGTAGTTTTGTTGTTATGCTCCGCCACCCGGTGAATGGGCAAAGTCTGCTTACTCTTGCTTACCAATATTTATTTGTACGGTCAGAGTTTGCATTCCGATGAAATGTTAAATAAAAGACAATTCTCACTATAACCAATTTTATTTTGAATAAAAAATAAACCACAATGTAAATATTTGTTAAATAAATTTGTTAACAATTAAATTATTTTACATTAGCATCAACTTTAATACAAACGTTCTTGATTGCACAATTTTCTGCTGTACTAACATTTGTGTTTACAATCTAATTTACTATTGGTTATTCAGAGGTGGTGAATGTTTGTGAAATAGCTTTTCGTGAGATTTGCAATATTTTCTTGCGTTTGTAATTGCAAACATTTGTAATTACTAACGTCTTTGTGAAATTGGTATCAGATTGTAAAAGGGGAAAACCACGGTGAAAACAATACCCAGAAAATACAGTTGCTGGATTAAAGCGAATTTTCTGACATAAAAATAGAGACCCCTAAAGTGCAAAGTGATATGATAAAGTCCTCACACTTGGTCACATGACCATGACCCACGACTTATTATTGTCGTTTGTTAAGCGGAATTGCCCTGTTGTGTTTATGTCCAGGCAATCAAACAGCATGAAGAAAGCATGCAAGTGTAACCATGCTACTGATCAGAAGCCAGCACGTTTTTTTACTGTGTGCTATGTTTGAGAAAACCTTGGCCCTTTAAATTACATAGTTGTGTCCTGAATTGTACGTGATTGTAACATATTATAGTTGTAACTCGGCCTTCGAAGAAGAAAAAACGAATATTGCTGTCAAACCGTTAAGACTCCACCTTATCCTGGTTTTCTTGGCAGATTTTTTGGAAGGTTTTGGTCTAAACACCATAGCCCTTGAGAACAAGGCGCTGATTGGAACTCTAACCCTGTTCCATGTGGTATTGGGTGCCGGGTCGACTTTTTCAGGGGCCCCGTCGAGGGATTTGAGCTCCAGTCCCTGGCACAGCAAGCATGTGAGCCAGCTTATCACTCTCCTTGGAAAAAAGAACCTTAAGGAATTATTCCATTACTTGTACCATATCAGCCGCTTCATGTTCGTAATTGTGCAATATGTTTACCGAGCGGGCGCGAAGCGCCAGTGAGGTTTCTTGTCAACTTACTAGACAAATTTACATTTGACCCGGTCCGAACCGGCCCGAACCGGCCCGAACCGGCCCGAACCGGCCCAACCCAACCCGAACCGGCCGTACAGACACTTTTTGGAAGCTAATAACTTTGCAACCACTACTCCGATTGAGATCGGGTTTTCACCATTGGATAGGACCACCAAATCAATTTTGATTTGGGTATGGTGCGTTCTGATAGGGGTGGTACCACAGCGCGTGGCACACGCAAACTTTGAAATGAACAAAAATGATTTTTGATCAAATATGTCATTATTATTATAAGCATTAATGTATACGCTGAAGCATGCAGCGCTCAGGACGTACTCCCTTTTGACGGATTCGAGAAAGGAGATCATGTACAATTTAATAGGTCAGTAAAACGCCTTTGTCACACCGCGCCCGCTTGGTCCTCGCCCAAAAAGGCGTTTTACTGGTAATATGTGATTCATATAACCAGTAAAACGCCTTTTTGGGTGATGACCGAGCGGTCGCGCACTGGTAAAGCTAAAACAGGTTTGAAATATGAAACGGTACGGGAGCACACGTGGTAGTAACACATATTCCTTTTAGTCCTTTTAGTCTGTTTAGTCCTCCATACAAATTGCCAGGCTACAAATTGCCAGGCTACAAATTGCCAGGCAACATGCATGCCAACATAAAAATTAAGTTTTATTAAATTGTACATGATCTCCTTTCTCGAATCCGCCAAAAGGGAGTACGTCCTGAGCGCTGCATGCTTCAGCGTATAAAAAAACGAATTCTTAGATAAATCAAGCCATTTTTCGTCAATAATATTTTTTGTTCATTTCGACGTCTGCGGGTGCCACGCGCTGTGGTACCACCTCTATCAGAATGCACCATAACAAAATCAAAATTGATCTGATGGTCCTATCCAATGGTGAAAACCCGATATCAATCGGAGATGTGGTTGCAAAGTTATTAGCTACCGAAAGGCGTCTGTATGGCCGGGTCGGGCCGGGTCGGGCCTGGTCAAATGTAAATTTGTCTAGTAAGTTGGCGAGAAACCTCACGGGCGCTTCGCGCCCGCTCGGTAATTACGAGCGAACGCGAAGCGCTCGCTCGTCCTTCCGTGGTGTATGGGAAAAATCTGATTATGAGCGCCCCGCCCCGACCCGACCCGTGGCGACGCTTTTGAGAAGCTCATTATCTCTGCGACCGCACGTCCGATTGACAAGCGGATTTCTTTGCTTAGTAGCCCCATCTAACCTACCCTGTTTGCGACCAGTGCTGACTCATGCGTGTGACTACCACCGCGCGTGGCGCGTGCCGCCTGAGGGTGTTGAAAATTATTTTATCGCAATAACTCCGCAACGGCTGGGCAGATTATGTGCAAATTTCGTATGTAGTTAGGGACCTCTCAGTCGCCACTTTCACTCAACTCAGGGGTGGAGTGACTGCACGTGCGCACGTGCACACCCCTATTCTATATCTCAGGAACGGCAGAGCCGATTGTGTTCAAATTTGGTGTGGTTAGGGACCTCTCAGCCCCCACTTTCCCACAAGTCAAAGGTGGGTGCCTCTGCACGTGCGCATGTGCGCACCCTTTTTTGTATCTCAGAAACTACTTGCCCGATCGAGTTGAAATTGCCCATACATTTACTTCGCGCTCGCTCATTCATCGCCAACTACGGCGCCTTACTGGTTTCATATGAGTTGAATGACTAAAAATACGTCTATCTAAAATACGAGTCTGACTCAATAGATGGGGCGCAAAAGGTGGATGTGACTTGACCTGACCTGACCACTGCCGTGTCTGACCTGACCTGACCTCCGTCTTGTGTGACCTGGCAGGTGGATTTGACCTGACCTGACCTGACCACTGCCGTGTCTGACCTGACCTGACCTCCGTGTTGTGTGACCTGGCAGGTGGATTTGACCTGACCTGACCTGACCACTGCCGTGTCTGACCTGACCTGACCTCCATCTTGTGTGACCTGGCAGGTGTGGCGAGCGGAGGTGGACAACATCGGAGGTCACCATGGCACGCTGCTGGTCGCGGTTAAAAACGCCAAGGAGAGTGCCACAGCCAAGGAGCACCAGGTACTGAGATCTGGCAACACACACAAAACATACCTATACCACACCCGCTGTACCAGGTACTGAGAGATGGCGACACAACAAAACATACCTATACCACACCCGCTGTACCAGGTACTGAGAGCTAGCAACGTACAGACACACAAAACATACCTATACCACACCCGCTGTAGCAGGAACTGAGAGATGGCGACACACACAAAACATACCTATACCACACCCGCTGTACCGGGTACTGAGAGCTGGCAACACACACAAAACATACCTATACCACCCCGCTGTACCAGGTACTGAGAGATGGCGACACACACAAAACATACCTATACCACACCCGCTGTACCAGGTACTGAGAGCTGGCAACACACAGACACACAGAACATACCTATACCACACCCGCTGTAGCAGGAACTGAGAGATGGCGACACACACAAAACATACCTATACCACACCCGCTGTACCGGGTACTGAGAGCTGGCAACACACACAAAACATACCTATACCACACCCGCTGTACCAGGTACTGAGAGCTGGCAACACACAGACACACAAAACATACCTATACCACACCCGCTGTACCAGGTACTGAGAGCTGGCAACACACAGACACACAAAACATACCTATACCACACCCGCTTTACCAGGTACTGAGAGCTGGCAACACACAGACACAAAACACACCTATACCACACTCGCTGTACCAGGTACTGAGAGCTGGCAACACACAGACACACAAAACATACCTATACCACACCCGCTGTAGCAGGTACTGAGAGCTGGCAACACACAGACACACAAAACATACCTATACCACACCCGCTGTACCAGGTACTGAGAGCTGGCGACACACACAAAACAGACCTATACCACACCCGCTGTGCCAGGTACTGAGAGCTGGCAACACACAGACACACAAAACATACCTATACCACACCCGTTGTACCGGGTACTGAGAGCTGGCAACACACAGACACACAAAACATACCTATACCACACCCGCTGTACCAGGTACTGAGAGCTGGCAACACACAGACACAAAACACACCTATACCACACCCGCTGTAGCAGGTACTGAGAGCTGGTGTGTCACGAGTACGACACACATACTGTACCGCTCTATAGAGCACCACACCTCCGTACAGGTACCAGTACCAGGCCGTTTTAGCCTCTGACGAGGGGCCGTAATAGCCATGAGCTTATCACGTATGGCCTTAATATATGTCTATGTCTATGTATATCTATATGTTTGACCGACACCCGACTATTTGAAGCACTGCAATAACATGACACATTAGTATGTAGATCTCACTACAAATGCGGGCACATACCAATGGCTCATATTATTGGTCGATTATGCTGCTTTTGTGCCGTATTCACATTCCTGCGGTTGTGTGGAAGGCCATACAGTCAGTGGTTGGCTTTATTCCTCGTAAAACCGTTTAGTGGTCTGGTATGCGATTTATCGTTGCCATATTTGGTTAACATCGACGACAATTGATTTTGTTCCTCCTAATTATTGTGCCCTTGTTCTGTTCTAAGAAGCTTTGAGAAGTTATAGCCAGCGTATCAAATCCTTTTAAACGTCCTAAGCCATAGCGCTTATCACCTGTTTTGCTGCACAAAATCTGACTAATTGGTACAAAATCATGGGATACACACAACTGGCATTTCCAAAGTACTATTCCAGGTACCATTATGTCTGTACGACTTCCTATAACCTTTGATGAGCTTGGTGAATTCGCGTGATAAACCAAATGAGTGGCATGTTCGGCATGTATTTAGCCTGTCAGAGAGGAACTGATTAGCTGTATTTAGAGATGTCAATGGGGTTTTGTGCATCATGGCAAAATGTTACCTTAATTAGCGGTAGTTTATTATTAGTTTTTCGCGCAATTTCGTCTGCAATGGGGGATGACAAGTTCAACGTATGTATCTAAGCTGTCTTAGTTCAGCGTATGTATCTAAGCTGACTTCTTATCTATTAAGCTGCTCAATGGACGAGCTTAATCACTAAAATCAAGTCCGATTTGTGAAAAAGTTGCCAATGCAATGTGTTGAAAATCGTGTTAAGTCTTACCAGGGATATAGTTGATTGCGGAAAACCATGTCTATGCTTCGCAACAACATGTACCAAATGGCTTGGGGTAAATTGTTCTTGTAAGCATTGCGTACTCAACGTGTTTGTCGTTCCACGTGAGACGTCATGGAATGTTAGCCAAGATATTTTCTTTATTTTCACTTTTCTGTTTCGATCTCGGGAGCGTGTCCACCTCTAATCTAGGTGTGCTAAGCCACCTCTGAGCGATGTTGTGGGATATTGTGATGTTGACGGGCCTGTATTTCTGTGCTGACATGCTTGCTGTCTCAGTTCACTCTCGTGTCACGATCGGTGTATTATAGCTGCCAAGCTGCCTGTACCGACTACGGGTGTTGTGCTTGTCGGATGCGTCCCTTATATGATATAGTTCCCAGATTACAGCAACCTTGACGGCCATTTTACTGGTATAGACATGTTGACAACCAGATAGCACGCATTTGAGGATTTACTGACATCCATGTTGCAAGTATTTCAAGGCCTTATTGACAGAAATATTGTACGTGTTTCAAGATCCACTAACAACCAAGCTGGATGTGTTTCAGAATCTTATAGCAGCCATATTTCCTCTGTTTCAGGACCTGCTGCGGGAGCTGATCTTATAGCAGCCATATTTCCTCTGTTTCAGGACCTGCTGCGGGAGCTGATCTTATAGCAGCCATATTTCCTCTGTTTCAGGACCTGCTGCGGGAGCTGATCTTATAGCAGCCATATTTCCTCTGTTTCAGGACCTGCTGCGGGAGCTGATCTTATAGCAGCCATATTTCCTCTGTTTCAGGACCTGCTGCGGGAGCTGATCTTATAGCAGCCATATTTCCTCTGTTTCAGGACCTGCTGCGGGAGCTGATCTTATAGCAGCCATATTTCCTCTGTTTCAGGACCTGCTGCGGGAGCTGATCTTATAGCAGCCATATTTCCTCTGTTTCAGGACCTGCTGCGGGAGCTGATCTTATAGCAGCCATATTTCCTCTGTTTCAGGACCTGCTGCGGGAGCTGATCTTATAGCAGCCATATTTCCTCTGTTTCAGGACCTGCTGCGGGAGCTGATCTTAGAGCAGCCATATTTCCTCTGTTTCAGGACCTGCTGCGGGAGCTGATCTTAGAGCAGCCATATTTCCTCTGTTTCAGGACCTGCTGCGGGAGCTGATCTTAGAGCAGCCATATTTCCTCTGTTTCAGGACCTGCTGCGGGAGCTGATCTTATAGCAGCCATATTTCCTCTGTTTCAGGACCTGCTGCGGGAGCTGATCTTAGAGCAGCCATATTTCCTCTGTTTCAAGACCTGCTGCGGGAGCTGATCTTAGAGCAGCCATATTTCCTCTGTTTCAGGACCTGCTGCGGGAGCTGATCTTATAGCAGCCATATTTCCTCTGTTTCAGGACCTGCTGCGGGAGCTGATCTTAGAGCAGCCATATTTCCTCTGTTTCAGGACCTGCTGCGGGAGCTGATCTTAGAGCAGCCATATTTCCTCTGTTTCAGGACCTGCTGCGGGAGCTGATCTTATAGCAGCCATATTTCCTCTGTTTCAGGACCTGCTGCGGGAGCTGATCTTAGAGCAGCCATATTTCCTCTGTTTCAGGACCTGCTGCGGGAGCTGATCTTAGAGCAGCCATATTTCCTCTGTTTCAGGACCTGCTGCGGGAGCTGATCTTAGAGCAGCCATATTTCCTCTGTTTCAGGACCTGCTGCGGGAGCTGATCTTACAGCAGCCATATTTCCTCTGTTTCAGGACCTGCTGCGGGAGCTGATCTTATAGCAGCCATATTTCCTCTGTTTCAGGACCTGCTGCGGGAGCTGATCTTAGAGCAGCCATATTTCCTCTGTTTCAGGACCTGCTGCGGGAGCTGATCTTATAGCAGCCATATTTCCTCTGTTTCAGGACCTGCTGCGGGAGCTGATCTTAGAGCAGCCATATTTCCTCTGTTTCAGGACCTGCTGCGGGAGCTGATCTTATAGCAGCCATATTTCCTCTGTTTCAGGACCTGCTGCGGGAGCTGAACTTAGAGCAGCCATATTTCCTCTGTTTCAGGACCTGCTGCGGGAGCTGATCTTAGAGCAGCCATATTTCCTCTGTTTCAGGACCTGCTGCGGGAGTTGCGGATAATGCAGGATCTGGGCAATCATCCTAACGTCGTGACCCTGCTGGGCAGCTGCACCACCGAGGGTAAGACGGGACACCGGTGCGACCCAGCACAGTGCATTCGTTTTATCTTCACTGTGTGTTACATGGCCACTGTGTATTCGTTGTGTAGGGGCAGAAACGATGGCTTTGAGATGTCTCGTCCGGCATCAGTTGCTGATGGCCTGGTGGGTCCGGTGGCGAGAGCAGACCTCTTTAGAGTTTTGTCACTCTAACATATACAATTGTTCCACAAATAAATAGTGTCTGTTTGGTGGGAAAATATTCAATTTAATTTCTTGTGATGCTTAATGGTTTAATGGTTACCTTTACTAAGTGCATGCAATAAAGACATTTGGCTACATTCCCGCTTCAAGTATTTCCTCTGAAATGTGAACCCCTTGGGCTGGATTCCCTATCCGGTGTAACTTTCGCCCAGTGCCTACCGCAATATCAAACAAATTCCCTCTGAAGCGTGAGTTCAATTCCCGTCATCGGCCTAACTTTCGACCGGTGCCTCCGCAGAGCCAGCGCTGGTCATCATGGAGTACATGGTGTTCGGGAAGCTGCTGACCTACCTCCGCGAGAACCGCGGTCGTCACAACTACTACAACTTCTCACATGACTCCGCGGTGCTCACATCGCCCGACCTGACCCTGTTCGCCTGTCAAGTGGCAGCGGGCATGGAGTACATAGCCGACAAGGGGGTACGTATTGGGCGCTATAGGGGTATGTGTTGTATAGGTAGGGAATTGGGGGCTATAGGGGTATGTGTTGTATACGCAGTGAATTTGGCGCTATAGGGGTATGTGTTGTATACGTAGTGAATTGGGCGCTATAGGGGTATGTGTTGTATACGTAGTGAATTGGGCGATATAGGGGTGTGTTGTATACGTAGTGAATTGGGGGATATAGGGGTATGTATAATGTAGCTGCAGATGTAAAGTCAGTCTCATAATGATCTTCCCTTACCATGTTTCTAAAACTCATATAATTTCACTTCTGTGTATATGAAGGACTGATTTAAAGGAACACGTGGTACATAACTTTTTGTTGTATACAAGTGGCCGGCGCGCCGGCCACTTGTATACAACAAAAACGCAGGTACCACGTGTTCCCTTAAACCAGTCCTTCATATACACAGAAGTGAAATTATATGAGTTTTAGAAACATGGTAAGGGAAGATCATTATGAGACCGACTGTACCTGTGAAGCATGTGTGACCAACTCAGTAGCCCGTACAACTGGTCTCTAGTGGCGTAAGTGACAAACAATTTGCGTTGACTTTAGACCACTCACCGTCGGTGAAATTCGGTGAATTACCGAGTACCCTAAAAATCCCTGAATGTCCGACAAAGCGGCATAAAACCATCGGATTTCGTTTCCTTGTGAAATAAGAACTAATCTTGAAAGCACAAATATAGTCAAAATTACCGAACCGTTCTTGAAAAAATAAATGTGTCAATTTTCGGACGATACCAGTTGTAAGGAACATGGCCCCGACCATGGCCCCCCATGGAGCCGCCCAGCGCCCCTCCACTGAGCGTTACTGACAAACTTTCTGCGCCGTTTTTAGATCATCCACCGTGACCTGGCGGCGCGTAACATCTTGGTCGATCACACCAAGGTCTGCAAGGTCTCCGACTTCGGCATGTCACGCAGCGTCAAGGAGATCAGCACCGAGGTGTTCGAACAGAAACACCGGGTCAGTGAGCTGAGGGCACCGCCACTTCAGGGGATGTTAGATGTAGAGATCAGAACGAAATAACATTTTGATGTCCATTCCATTCAGTTTCCTTAGTTCTTCATTCCATTCTACTCCGTTTCATCGTTATTCACCAAAATTGTATACCGTTCAATTTAATTTAATTCCATGCAAATTCATTCAATTCAATTCAATTGCAATCAGTTTCATTCAATTTCATTCATTCATTCAATTTCATTCAATTTCATTCAATTTCATTCAATTTCATTCAATTTCATTACAATTCATTCAATTTAATTCAATTCCATTAAATTAAATTCGATTAAATTCAATTGAATTCAATTCCATTAAAATGAATTCGATTCAATTAAATTGCATTCAATTGCATTCAATTCCATTCGTTCAATTCAATTGCATTCAATTGCATTCAATTCCATTCGTTCAATTCAATTTCATTTCATTTCATTCATTTATATTTTATTTCATTCAATTCCATTGGTTTCCATTCAATTTAATTCAATGTTTTCCATTTCACCTCATTCCATTATAATTAGAGGTGGGCGTTTTAATTACTTGTCCCATTCCATTCCGCTCTAACTCATGGGTGGAACTTTTAAGAACAAGTTGGTGGGGCACAATATCATATTGGGTGGTTGTTGTGCATGGCCGAGGTGAAAAATTACCATTTTAACACCAGGAAACCTTCAAATCTGACACAAGTTAGTGGGGCAGAACACAAAGATGGTGGGGCCAAAATCAAAGTTGGTGGGACAGTGGCCCCACCATCTTAATGGGAATAGGCAACTCCACCCGTGCGTCCAACTCCGATGACTCCATCGCCGATATTTCCACGCCTGCGCTCCTACAGTGTAAATGTAGAATTTAGGGCAGAAATGCAGTGTACGTGTGCGTCCTCTATACCACCAGCCATAACCTATAGTTTTACCGACTGCCACCAGGGTGCTCTGCCGATACGCTGGATGTCGCCAGAGTCGCTGTACCACAACACGTTCGACCAGCAGACCGACTGCTGGAGCTTTGGCATCCTGTTGTGGGAGATCATCACGCTCGGTACGTACCGCCAACAGCTTTATCAAACAATACCGGCAGCAATATAACAGTATAACAGGCATATAAGTGTCGGCAAAATGGCTATGTCCTGGTATAATGTGCACCAAGACATTTTGTTCTTTATTATTGTTACTTTGTTAATAATGCAATGTTTTGGGCCTTTTAAAGCACAGCTCGGACATTCAACTTCATCTTCCATCATGAGCATGGCTGAGGCGGTGTGGTCTCCAGAGTCGCGCCACTGTTTCATTGTACTCTCCGGGAAATATATTATCTCCGCACTCCGCTACGAACAAAATGAACACAAATCAACGCTGCCGTTTACCCTTGTAGTTGTGACTTGTGGCGCCATTTAATCAGCATCATCAGCAACCCATTTACCAGCATCATCGCTACCATCATCACCATCGCCATGCTCGTTTCCAGGCTCGACTCCGTACCCTGGTCTCTCTGCTCGCGAGGTGATGCGCTCCGTACGGGAGGGGTACCGGCTGGAGCGGCCCGACCATTGTCAGCCCCAGCTGTACCAGCTGGCCAGCAGCTGCTGGACTGCTGAACCCAGCTGGAGGCCAACGTTCACCGAGCTGAGGAATGAGCTCGAGGTAAGACGCCGGGAAGGGGGACGGGAGGTGGGGATGGGTGGGAAGGGGATGGAAGAGAGGGGGGTAGTGGGTGTCGGATATTTCCATGAGTATGGAGTGCTTTCAGAGAGAGATGGCCGAGCTAAGGAAGTGGGCTCAAAGTGAGACGCGAGGTGGGGGGAGGAGTGAGTGGAGGGGGCGTGGGTCAGCGGGGGATTGGATATGTTGCACGGCGCTGATGGCGGAGAGAGGGATGGAAAGATTGGGAGAATGTGAGGTGGGGGCATGGAGGAATGGTTGAGCTCAAGAGTGATTTCGAGGTGAGACAGTGTGGGGAGGGAGGGAGGGAGGGAGGGAGGGAGGGAGGGAGGGAGGGAGGGAGGGAGGGAGGGAGGGAGGGAGGGAGGGAGGGAGGGAGGGAGGGAGGGAGGGAGGGAGAGTGAAGAGTGAAGAGATTGTTTGGTTGGCGTGGAGCTGCCTGGTTTTGTTGGGGAGAGGGTTACTATAAGTGGCATCTCACGGAGGTTTTAGGACATTTTATGGGGTGAGGGATATCGGAAATTTGTGTTGGTTTTTAAATAGTTCAAACCATTTCCACATTCTCCTTCAAATCACTGGCACCATTATATTTGAACGGTAAATGATTAATTGTTAGACATAAAAACCGTCTTAAAAAATGCGCAGCATCAATTTTTGTACCATATTGCCATATATCAAAATGACCAAACAACCGACATGCAGAAACAGTCTATTTAACTGTCTAGCATTAAACCAGTAAGTAGCTCATAACATTGAGGCAGTATTCCATGAAATATAGGGATAATATATATTTTTCAGGCTGCTAATGTTTCACTTTGATAAGAACAGATGACATAGCAGAGGTTATCCGCCTCTGGCCTTGGTCTCCATAGCCTAGATAAGCTGCGTCATAGATAACAGATAACGTCATAGATAACTATCTATGGCTGTGTCCGTGCCGTTTCTCGTTCAATGTATCTGACCATGCGCGTCCTTCCGTCCGCTCTTTCCCAGATCCTACTGGAGGACCAAAACCAGGGCTACGTGGACTTGGACAGGTTCCAAGAGGAGATCTACAGTACGCTTCACAAGTCCAGCGATGAAAAGGTGTGACATCACAGCGGGAACGAGTTGCAGTTGCCAGCTTTGGAAAGTGTGACGTCATGAAGCGCGCTGAGGATGACCAACACTAGAAACGGTGACGTCACATGAACCCTCGAACGTGTGTTCTGCGACGAGAATCTGTGGATCATTTTAGCGTTCCTCGGCAGGTTGATGCGCTGCCAGTTTGTGTCCAAAGAGGGTGAGGGATAACATTGAGCGTGCCACACGCTCAGCGCAGGTGCTGTTATCAGAGCAGATACAGAACACGAATCTGGCTGACACTGCGAGCGCTTCCAGGCTCGAGTTGCACCAGTTGAAGGACTTTGTGACCAGAGTTTGCACGTGACCTGAGCAGGGAAACGCTGTTTTCGGACGGCCTGGGAGTGGTCAGCTGCATCGAGGACCTGTGTTTCTAATCAGTTGCGTGACTTTAAATGCGGAGCAACGACTTGTCTTGTCGTACTTTCGAGGTCTCACTGTATCATCCCTGATATGCACTGCACATTGAATGATACAAATGTTGAATTGAAGCATGCGTGCGTGCGTGCGTGCGTGCGTGCGTGCGTGCGTGAGTGCGTGCGTGCGTGCGTGCGTGCGTGCGTGCGTGCGTGCGTGCGTGCGTGCGTGCGTGCGTGCGGGCGGGCGTGCGTGCAAGCGTGCGTGCGTGCAAGCGTGCGTGCGTGCGTGCAAGCGTGCGTGCGTGCGTGCGTGCGTGCGCGCGCGCGCGCGCGCGTATGTGTGTGTGTGTGTGTGTGTGTGTGTGTGTGTGTGTGTGTGTGTGTGTGTGTGTGTGTGTGTGTGTGTGTGTGTGTGTGTGTGTGTGTGTGTGTGTGTGTGTGTGTGTGTGTGTGTGTGTGTGTGTGTGTGTGTGTGTGTGTGTGTGTGTGTGTGTGTGTGTGTGTGTGTGTGTGTGTGTGTGTGTGTGTGTGTGTGTGTGTGTGTGTGTGTGTGTGTGTGTGTGTGTGTGTGTGTGTGTGTGTCTTGTGTGTGTGTGTATGTGCATGTGCTAGAGCCCAAACGCCGAGAGAGAATCTTAGTGCGTAAGTTATTAATTAATTCGTCTGACTGAGAGTGTTGCAAGGGTTTGTGCGTGAAGATGTATCCAGTATTGATTTGCATCGTGAAGGATGCTCGTGACCACTTGTGTCTGTTTGACAATACCATATAAAATGCTGACAGGTGGCTCGCTTTGTAAAACGTGTATCAACTGCATGACGTGTCTTATTGTCGAATGAAGTTGTAACAAAATGTAAATTGTGTTTTGTTTCAAATGCGCAAGCGCTATCAGCCGCATCACGATGCTTTCTCCAAAGTTGTGCTAAGGGAATATGAGTCCATCATCTCCGGCATGAAATTATGGATATAGGGATTTCCGCTTTTCAGCCAACTATATGTCCACTAATAAGGAAACATTAATTGTAAGCGCTGAAGCTTAGATAGCATTGATGCCATTCCAATAGCAACACATTTTGTTAAAAAGATCGTAAACTTGAACTAGACATTTATCGTGGAACGAATGTTATTCGCCCCGATACTGGCAGGCATGTAGCCAGTATTTCGTTCGGGGGTGCGGCGCCTCGAAAGGGCCCCTTCCCGAGCGTTGAAAGGGCCCCCTTCCCAAGCGTTGAAAGGGCCAAACTAAACGGATGAAAGGCACGTTACAATGATGTAAAATGTAGTATGACAGGTATGACATGGGTCATACCAACTTTTAGGAGCTGGAGTTAGCAAACTGCCATATCAACTTTGGAACCAGCGACACCAATTTGGAGTCAGCTATACCAATTTGGAATATTTTTGAAGCTCAAGACCTGGAACCCTTAAACAAATGGCGCCGCGAAGCGTCGAGAAGCCCCTCTTGTGTGTCAAGGGGCCCATTCGGCCTGTTTAGAGGTCCTTCCGACCTGGCCAGGGACTGCACTGGCTGCTTTGTCGCCCTACCGACATGCTCAGGGGCCCCTCCGACCTGCCCAGGGGCACCACCAGTCTGGCAAGGAACTCATCCGGCATGTTCAAGGGTCCTTCCGACCGGCCCAGGGACCCTTTCGGTTTAGCCAGGGGCCTTTCTGACTTGCCCAGGAGCCCCTCCGATCTGCCCAGCGACTCTTCTGGTCGGACTGCGCTGGCTGCTTTGTCGCCCTGTTTTCATGCCCAAGGGGCCCTCCGACCTGCCCTGGGGCCCCTCCGTGCTGGCTGGGGGCAAATTCAGCATGTTCGGGGCCCTTCTTACCCGCCCAGGGGTCCTTTCGGTCAGGTCAGGGGCCTCTGCGATCTGCACTCGGCTACATGCATGAGGGGGCCCATTGAACTTTCCAGGAGCCTTCTGGTCTCTCCAGGGGCCCTCTAGCCTTCTAATGGGCCCTTCCGACCTCGCAAGGGACTGCGCTGGCTGATTTGTCGCCTTGCGACATGCTCCGAGGGCCCTCTGACCTGCCCTGGGGTCCCTCCGTGCTGACTAGGGGCCCATTCGGCATGTTCAGGGGCCCTTCTTACCTACCTAGGGGCTCTTTCGGTCTGATCAGGGGCCCCTCTGACCTGCACAGGGGCATTTTTAGCTTCCCAGGGGCCCTCTGGTCTGTACAGGGGCCCTCCAACCTGCTCAGGGCCCCTTATGACTTGGCAAGGGACTGCGCTGGCCGCTTTGTCGCCCTACCGACATGCTCAGGGGCCTCTCAACCTGCTCAGGAGCCCCTCTGTGCTGGCTAGGGGTCCATTCGACGTGTGGCCCTCTGACCCGCTCAGGGGCCCTTTCGGTCTGGCCAGGGCCCCTATGACATACACAGGGCTCTTTTGACCGTCCAATGGGCCCTCTGGTCTTTCAGAGAGGGCCCTGGTGGCCCTAAAGGGCCTCTGAAGTGCTCTAAACTATCTAAAGACCACGATTCACGTGGTAAAGAGCAGTGTTCGTCATGGGCCCACCAACCCCCAGCCCGGCCCGGCCCAGGCCCATGAACACCAAGCCCAGGCCCGGACCAGGCCCGGTCAAATTCATAATATTGAGGCCCAGGCCCGGTCCGGCCCATTCAGATTAAGCATATCATTAGTTTCTAAAATTTGCAATAATTATCCTAGCATATTCACTTGTATACTATAAATGTGAAATAATGAACCAGCTATGCTAACCAAAACAAACAAAAAGCCACAGCCACAGCAACAGTTTGTTGCTGTGTAAGTGCACTGCTGGTTAAAATATTGTTGAGCTCTGACCTGAGTTTGTGCGACTCGCGCATTACTTCAAAATTGTCAGGCCCAGGCCCATCCAGAGCCCAGTGATTTCCTAAAAGTTGAGGCCCGGCCCAGGCCCAGCCTTGGCCCAGCCCATGGCCCATAGGGCCAGCCCAGCACATGTCGAACTCTGGTAAAGAGCCCATGATACCGCGCTTCGCGCGGTCTCGTCGGCCCTATTCGGCGCGCGCAGCGAGCCCTCCTGGTCTCCAGGGGAGGAGAGTGCACCCCCCCCCCCCCCCTCCTTGGCTACGTGCACGGCTACTATTCATTCTATTGTTTCGATTCGCATTATTTTAGACATTTTTGTTTGTCAGATCGATTGTCACAACAACCTCCATCATGCTCAGATTTTCGAATCGAAAGATAACTACTATCAGTAGAAAGCAACTCTCAATATATGTAAGATTTAAGAAGAACATTATCAGATACGAATTGTGGATTAGTGGTACATAATAGCCCTTTCTCGCCTTCTTCGTTCAGCAGTTTAATGATCTGCACAATGGGACCAGGGACATGGGAACCGTGGGGGCAGTGGGGTCAACTCGCCCCCCCCCCCCCAACTTTGGAGCTGGGGAGAGCGACGCCATCCCAACTTTGTACACGATCACGCGACTCTGTAATAAGAACACGATCACGCGACTCTGTAATAAGAACACGATCACGCGACTCTGTAATAGGAACAAGGGCATGGTCACCACCCACCGGAGTTTCAACAGCGGCGCGCAGCGGCGCGCAGCGGCGCGAAATTGGGGACAGCTGTTTGGGCATACATTATTCACACGGTGTGAAATTTTGACCTCAGGTCATCTCAGGTCAGGTCATCAGGTCAATTCAAATGACCCCACCTAAAACGATGTTTGCGTTCGTGACACAGCCAAAGTGATTAACCAAACGGTTTGAAATTCACAGGATGTCATCAGGTGATAAGTACCTACAATTCGTATATTTCTTGATTTTTTTTATATCGGTGACCTAAGGTCAGGTCGATTTCGTGACCTCCCTATTATATGTCAATAAGGAACAATTAAAACACGCATACATCTATAGGAAATTGCTAAATTTGACCAATTTTCACCAGATCCACCACTCTCGTGCCAAATGCAAAGCCATATCTAACATTTCTGTTCTTTGACCTCTACGAGGTCAACTCGGGTGACCCCCAGGACACGTATGTTTTTCTTCAATAACTCTTTACCAAATCAAGGTAGAGCAATGGGGATTGTTACCATTGTATTCGGTTTGTCGAGACGAATCACTTGATGTAGAGTTAACCCTGACATCAGGTCAGGCCTTTGTTTTTGTTGTGTATGGCCTACTAGGATACCGAATATAGCATTCGATGCGGCTCGAGAAGAAAAATAAACACAATGGTGCAATCTGTTTTACTCGATCATGCGTATGTCAAAAGTTATTTCTTAAAACAATTTGGCAATGATTAGAATGTTTAAAAATAAATAGCTTCTGCTGACCTAACTATTGATCTTAAGTAAATTATTATGGAACCAATTAGCGACAGCAAACAAATCAATAATCTTTCGAACTTTTTTTCGCGCGTCGCTATCTCTTTCAGTTATCGAGTTATAGACGGTTTTGTCAAGATCACTCATGCGTGTATAGCCGGAATTTGACCTTTGGTGAACTCTGGTGACCTCAATATTGCCCTGACCTAAAAATGACCTTAGTACTTTGTCTCTTGCTACGAGCGTGTTCCGCTTGTCGCTACGTTGCGTGGGTTTTTAGATCTTATCGGAGGGGCCGAAATTAACCCCCCCCCCCCTACCGCAGTTCGTGGTTGGCGCGAACCCCCGACAGTGCGCGTGTTAATGGACCTTAATTCGGCAACAGTTAACTAACAAATAAAATAACTAACTAAATAACGAACTTATATATATATACATATATATATATATATATATATATATATATATATAATATAACTATATATATATATATATATATATATATATATAATATTATATATATATATATATATATATATATATATATATGTGTGTGTGTGTGTGTGTGTGTGTGTGTGTGTGTATTATATATAGCTTCTTTCTCTGAAAAATGCGTGTGTTATAAATGCATTGGTTTGCCAGCTCACTTGGTTGAGTACGACCGTATAATGATACATTCATAAAAACGTACCTGAAACATTGACCATAACACCGTAAAACACGACATAACATAACTAGGATGAAGCCTAGTATGGTACTCGCAACAAATGTATGCTAAATGCATGATTTTGCCATGGTCAACCTGGTGTGAGCCCGGCACATCGCCTCACCAGCTACCTCAGGCTCGGGAGTCAGTCAAGCCCGCCGGTTCCGGATTCAGTCACGGTGAAAGCTTCGGTTCCGCTTCTCCGGCTTTGTGTGACCCTGGTACCAGTGTCGCTCCTTCTTCATGTTTACAAGTTTTTCTCTAGTTCTGGTTTTGTGTTGCTTGTTAGGCGATCCATTTTCTTATATGGCATTGATACCCATGTTCTTAAATATATGGCATACTATTGGCGATAAGCAGCATTGGGTATGGAAAAGAGCGGCACACGTTGCTTCTCTTCAGTCTGAATTTGTGTCATAGTACTGCCAAAAAGTTCGTCCCCCCCCCCCCCCACCCAACTTCAAAGTAGTTCCCACGCCCCTGAATGGGACTCATCCTTACTAATGACGTCACTGGGCAAAACATTATAAAAAAAAACGTGAAAAGAGAAACATAAAAAACGTGTAGTCACATTGCTCTGACGTTAGTATTGCTAGCTCATGCGAGCAAGTATCATAAAACACACAAAACATCTTTCTTGCATTTCCCCATGCCTTATCCCCCACTTCGTCGCCACTCACTGCTCATTGTTTATAAAATATGTCTACATAGTATGATCACGGATCATAGGTAACACTATGAGTTCGCGGATAATAGGTAGCACTATGAGATCACGATCAATACGGTACCGCTATGAAATCACGATCAAGACGGTACCGCTATGAAAGCCTGGCCAGCAGCAGCAGCAGCAGTGTACCTGACTGAGAAACACACATGTCAGGAACACTATAACACTTATTCCACTTGAATCAACACACCAGATTCGTCCTTTTCCCACCATCAATGCCGCAAATAACCGACAGATAATAATAATAACCGACAAATACCGACCGTCTCTCTATTTCCCTGCAAGACGCGTATAGCCTCCACGTTACCTCGCAATTCAGGCGGTTCTTTTTCCCGATGGAGGCCAACCGTGCCGTAGAAGTCATCACCATCGTACAACATCACCAGATTAGCTTTAAACGAGCCCAGATCGAGCCAGTTATGCGGCGTGTGGCTTGCGATAAAGCTCAGCGTGCCCACCTTCAGTTCCAATTCAGGTGACTCCCTCGCCAGGTCTCTGCTGCGTCCACGCAGGGCTTGCGGTTCTGTTCCCAGCGTCGCCTAGCTTCTGCGTTTCCTTCACGTCATCTGCGTCTGCTGCACTGCCCAGGGCGCACTGGGTTCCCGGGGTTCACTGGGGTCACCACGATCGCTGCGCTCGCGAGGCCCTTCGTTCGCCTCAGGGGGGACGGTGTAGAAGGCCGGGTCGACAGTTCGTACTTCCACCACCACGCGGCGCTTCGGTCGCCGCGAGCGACGGCACAGGTAGCAACAGACCGGAATGCAGGGACAGAGCGCGGCGAACAGGCGACGGCAGATGCCGCACCGACAGATCATGACTCGTCAGAACAGGACCAGGCGACAGGAAGTAGTAGCTTCTCAAACAGGGCTCGATTTCCCAGACTGAGACAAAACTTGCCAGAAACAGGCGGCAGGTGACACGAACGGGTGGGCTATTTCTGCACACTGTGGTATAGTTTAGATTCCTGGGTCGACTATAGTCCCGCTTTTAATGTCGCCTGAACGCTCTGAAGGCTGAACCAGCAAATCAATCTCTTCAGCTTCAAGATGTCCACAAGATACCGATGGCAAATCCCAAGCATTCAATCACATGCCAATGGGGGTCATTCACTCAGCATAGTCGATGTTCACAGAAACACGAATTCAACACCGTTTTGCAGGCGAAACGCAAACACTGTACTGCAGGCTAGCAGCTTGATTTCCGTATATCTTGATTTAGCGACAAATGGCTAAGCCGCATTCACGGCCGTGCCATGACAACGCAATAAGCACCTTATGCCACTTGTAAGACTTCTCAAGCCCACAGAACCCGGCAAAATAGGGACAAGTGGCGGTGCCTTCTTGGAAAAATCTCAGCATGGGATAAAACAGAAGCCAGCTGCAATTGGCGGCTGATTTGAGCTTCTTT